>PVJC01008390.1:0-48705 GCA_004026665.1 Murina feae | reverse complement strand
TAAGCCACTTGGTTATGAGAGTCAGCTGTGTCTACAGTGGGAGAACTTCTGTGCTGGAGACACCCTTATGGGGCTAGAGTTGTTTCAGTGGGGCTTTTATGCTCACTGCATCTGCCCCAAGTGTGTTCCTTGTGGATCTGTTTTGTTTAGGTTAGTCCCACTCTGGCCACTGGGTGAGGCTGGCTCCTGTATCTTTAAGGAGGTGTTGATTCAGCCTTTGCCTTAGGCTACTCAGTCTTTTATATGCAAAAGCCTCTGACGCACTTGGGAGGGGCGGGGCCTCAGGGAGTTTGCAGGGTGGAGCAAACAGCTATGGCGCTTTTCAGCGCTGCGCTGAGAGACACCAGGTCTCTGTGTCCCACGGTAATTGCTGCAAGCAACACTGAGAGAAACCCGTTTTGGATTTCCTCCTGGTGCCAGTCAGTCCCCCTTCTCTGGGTGTCTGGGTCCTCAGAAACTCGCCTGGAACTGGAGTTCAGAGCTGCTGGGAACTTGTGGCTCTCTCTGTTTTGGAAAAGAACTGCGACCTCCAGCACCAGCCCTTTCCCCGAGCCCCGTGCGCACGCCTCCGTACCTCTGTACTTTGCTTCCACCGCTCCTCTGAGTCTCAGACTCTTTCCTAGTTGTAGGATTTTCACTCAGCCAGCTTTCCTGTGGGTGCGAGTGGTGTCCGTGTGTTCTTTTCGTGGTTTTTCTGAAATAGTTGTTCACAGCTGCATTTACGGTGTTTACCTTATGCCGCCATCTTGCTGTCGGCCGGAAGGTACTATTTTTGAACTCTATGTGTCAAGATCTATGAACTCTCTGTAGTAGCTCATGTGTATTATTTAATTTTTATTATGACCCTATGGGGAAAGGTATAATTCCTGTTTTGTAAGGGTGAGAAAACTAAGGCTCTGAGAAGCTTTGTAACTTGCCTATGTCACATAATATGTAAATGGTAGGACCGGGCTAGAATTAATTATCAGTACTCGGTGGCTCCAAATTCTGTGCTTTTCCATTGAGCCTACTGCCTAGCTATGTAATTTCTAGCCTTATTATAAGCTTGGAAATGACATGGATTTGCCAATAGCCCTTAAGAAAAGTCTAGAACTTTGTACTCATCCATCAGTTTTTGTAATAAGTGCCCTCTTAATGTTTCTAGTTATAACTCATCTTACAATAATGCTCAATAGTACTCTTTATTGAGTTTTGTGCCCTTCACAGATTTATGTGTTCATATCAAGCTCTCAGTTTCTGCATATTTAAAGCAATACTTATTTTATTGCTTCAACCTGACAAATGCATAATGTGGAAATCAGCAATAGTATGGGGACCCTTAACTTGAAGGTTCCCAGTGCTAACTATTTTTTTAAGTTTCCAACTTGCACATTTTCATTGCATTTAATATGCATCATAAAAGTTTCTCCTTGGCAAGTTTATTACATATGCTTTTTGATTGCAGTTAGAGCTTTTGAAATTGCTGTTAGGCGTGGTGGAAATAATTAACAACATAGGTCTCTGCAGATTTTAGGACAAATAGCTGCAGTCACTTAGTTTCTCAAATAATTTAATTACTGTTAATGAATAGTAATATGATATTCTGTAGCACTGTAGTTGGTGAGTAGCAACTGCTCATATATTTCCCCTTTTCTGGGAGAGAAAGCATCAATGTTTTTTTTTTGCAGCTTAAAGCTGATGAAGATATATTTTTGATGTGTCTATAATTTTAAAAAGTAATATATCATGATATCAGACTGGTAGTTATCAGAGGGGAGGGATATGAAGGGGCTGGGTGAAAAAGGTGAAGTGATTAAGAAGTAAAAATGGGTAGTCACGGAGTAGTCTTGGGGATGTAAAGTACAATAGGAGATATAATCAATTATATTATATTAACTAGTTATGATGCCAGGTAATATATTGGAAGAACCACTTTGTCAAATATGAGATTGTCTAATCATACTGAACACTCGAGACAAATACAAATTAATATTGAATGTAAAATGTAATTGAAAAAAATAAACTACATTTAAATACCATAGACAGAAAAGTATATTATAATTTTTACTAAAAAACGTGAAAGGAAATTATTAAAATTCACTTTTGACCATTCAGGATTGCTGGATAATACAGAGGAACTCAAGTGACAAAAAGTAACTTGAGTTCTTGTATATTAATTTGTGTAAAATATTGCTTTTAAAAAATGAAGCAGTTAATAAATGCAAGCAATGAGAACCTGGAGGCATCTCTCCCAAATAAGCACACAATCAAATTAACAAGAAAAAGTATAAAAATGAGTCATGCTGTTGAGTTTAGAGTGAAGAAAGGTAAAGATTATTTGTGTAGCAGTACTTGGTTATGGGTGGTGTGGAGAGTCTCCATATTGAAACATTAGAGACATATGGAGACATGCAGCTGAGCACTGGTTTATGGATTCATCTCCTACCTTCACTACCAGAAGCGTGATTTCATATTTTGGCATACAGGTATATAAACAAATCTTTCTTTTTATCTGATAAAAATGATGTCTGCTAAAAGTAATGTAGCTAAACTACACACATATGTTTTGCATAGTATTTTTGATATTTTTAAAAATCTACCCCAGAAGTTAGATATCTGTCAGTAGCATTAGTAGCAAATGTGATACATACATACATACATACATACATACATACATACATACATACTTACAGAATCATTATTATCAACCGTCTTGGAAAACTCCCTCAACATTTACTGTTTTTATATGTTTAAACTTCCCTGAATATTTGACTTGACACAGAAATCTAACCTGAAACTCACTCTCCTTTAAATTTTTGTTTTTATTTTTGTTCTTACTTTTTTACAACTTTATCAAGGTATAATTGATATTTAATAACTGTGCACTTGAAATTATATAATTTGACAAGTTTTGATATATGTGTACACCTGTGAAACCACCATGACAATCAAGATAACAAGCATATTACCTCAAAATCTTTCTTGTGTCTATTTATAATTCATTCTTTACTCCATACCTGTCTGCAGGTAACCACATATTTCCTTTATGTCACTTTAAATTAGTTTTCCTTTTCTAGAATTTTATGTACAGGCAATCCTACGATACATTTTGTTTGGCTCTTTATACTAAGTGTAATTATTTTGAGATTTATACATCTTGCATCAACAGTTAATTTTTTTCTTCAAATGTTCCTGCCATTTATCATTTGATTTGTTACCAACTTTTGGCTCTTTCAATAATACTGGTATAAGTAGTCACATATAGGATCAGGCAAAAATGGGTTTAGAGGTGTTTGTATGCAAAATAATACAATAATTAATCTATACATATAAAAGCCAAGAGATTGGAATGACTGGAACTACTGGAATGACCAGTTGCTATGATGCACACTGTGGCCGGCCAACCAGCCTGATGGGAGCAGGACTGGTCGACCAACCTCCCATAGCCCTTTCCCCCCGCTGGGCCTGCCCCTGATTGCCCCCCCCACCCCCACCCCATTCAGGGGCAGGGCTGGCCAACCTTCCACAGGGCCCCCTCCCCCCAGCCAGCCAGCCCAATTGGTCCATTCAGGGCGGGCCAGCCAGACCTCACCCATGCACAAATTTGTGCACTGGGCTTCTAGTGAATAACAATACAAGAATAAACTCTTTTGTGTACTCATAACCGTAAACCTACTTTTGCACTATGCTGTGTGCAGCATGTCTTTGGTAGACTTCTGCTCTCATGTCTCTTCAGTAAACACTGACATGTGGAATATGTAATTTTTTAAGACATTTGCAAAGGCTTTCCAAGAAGTTGTTTTATTCAGTTTGGGCTGTTAAAACAAAGTACCATAGCCTGGGTGACTTTTAAACAACAGACATTTACTTCTCAAAGTTCTGTAGGCTTGAAAGTCCATGATCCTGGTGTCAGCACGGTTGGGTTCCGGTGAAAGCCCGCTTCTGGGTTGCAGACTGCCTGTTTCTCCTTGTGTCCTTACCTGGTGAAGCAATGGGAGAGAGCTCTGGGGTTCCTTTTACAGGGGCGCTGGTCCCACTAATGAGGGCTCCACTCTTACGACCTAATCATCCCCCAAAGGCCCCACCTTTGAATGCCATCAAATTGGGGGTTAGCATGTCCATATGAATTTTGGGGGGAAACAGACATCTAATGCATAACAATAGTTGCACAATTTGAATTCTTGCAGGCAGTATACTGGTATAAAGGTTCTGGTTGTTCCATATCCTCACCAACACTTGTTATAGCTAGTATTCTAATTTTAGTGTTTCTGGTCTCCATAACGGTAACTCATTAGATATCTGGTTAAGCCATAGTACTTGCTGACAAAACTTTTCTTTCCCCACTGAATGGCATTGACATGTCTTTTTAAAACATCACTTGAACATATATTTGTGGTACTGTTTCTGCAACCCTCTGTTCTGCTCCATTAATATATGTGTCTGTTTCTTTGCTAATAGTAAAATGAGTTGATTACTGTCATTTTATAGGTAGTCATGAAATCAGGGAGTGGAAATCCTCAAACTTTGTACTTTTTTTCTTTCTTTTTTTAAAAAATATATTTTATTTATTTTTTACAGAGAGGAAGAGAGAGGGATAGAGACTTAAAATATTGATGAGAGAGAAACATCAATCAGCTGCCTCCTGCACAACCCCTACTGGGGATGTGACCACAACCAAGGTACATGACCTTGACTGGAATCGAATCTGGGACCTTTGAGTCTGCAGGCTGATGCTCTATCCACTGAGCCAAGCCGGTTAGGGCTGTACTTTTTTTCTTAAAATATCTTTGGTTTTTCTAGATCCCTTACATTTCCATAAAGATTTTAGAACTAGTTCCTTTTCTAAAAAAATAAAATACTATTGCTGCTAAAACTTATTGAGTTGTATTCAATCTATATATCAACTTGATGACACTTTCTCTTTTAGCAGTGTTGATTCTTACAACATAGCATGATAAATCACTCTATTTTTAAGGTCATTTTTGTTTTTGCTCAACAATATTTCCGTTTTCCTTGGTGCCTTTAATGGGTTTGCCATTTTGATGGGTTTGTAATTTTTGTTGTTGTTGTTTATCTTACCCATTAGTTCTCCAGTAACTGTAATGAAATTGGGTCACACTTTGCTATTCTTTTCACATATTGGTTACATTTTACCACTTTACATCTGTACTTGCTGTTTAACCTATAGGTGTCTCTTCCCCCTCATCTTTTTCCTATATAAATTTTTCCTTGCTTTACACACACTCAACTACAAGGCTTTCCCTTAACCTGAGGCACTTTCTGATCAAATCTCATGGTTAAGCCACCACCCAGTTTTGACTTTCTGAAGTACTCAGAGTTTCATAAGACATTTGGTTGTGAAAATAATAGTCTGTTTATAATGCTGCTGTGGAAAAAACACACAGCAACTCCAAGCCTTGATGAAAGGCCCTGTGCAGACCTATAGATGGACTACTCACTGGCCTCAGAAACATAGCTTATGACTTATGCAAGTGTTCACCCAAGAATGTTACTCATGTTCCCTAATTTTGTGCCAGAAAGAAGGAAATGACATTCTAATTCTAAGTACAAACAGCTATTATTTTAGATCCTTAAGATAGCTCTGTTATTATATTTACTCTTACACAAGACTGTGCCCCCAGGGACACATGCTGATGACTGCACCAAGTCCCAAAGTCTTAACATTTCCCTTCTTATTTGAAAATTTTAGTTGTGAAAGTGCATATAGAGTTAACTCTCCTCCGTGAAACCCAAGGATATTAAATATAAAATCTAAAAAAAACAGGGAAGGATTGCTATTCTAATAAAACTAGATAACAACCAAAACTTATAGTTTGTGACAACATTTTGCCTGATAGAGAAGTATGGCTTAAAGTGAAAAAGGAAGCTGAAATCTGATTACAAGGCTTCAGTTTTTCAATTACACATACATTTCTCTAAATAAAACCTATAGTGTCCTGAAGGGAGGAGTAGAAAAACAACTTTAAAAAACAATATGTTAGACATTTTTGGAGTTATAACCAAAGACAAATCAATATGTTAGACAGTATTGGAGATATAAACAAAGACAAATGAGTAAAAAATAAATAATCGTTTGTGTCTAAAGTTGTTGTCTATGTAGATTTTCTGTGAGTTATGAGACCAATACTGACCTGGTCTTTTCCAGGGAGAATGGAGAACTGATTGGGGCAAATTATTTATGTACTAGGGGCCCAGTGCACAAAAATTTATGCACTTGGGGGGTCCCTCAGCTTGGCCTGTGCCCTCTCGCAGTCTGGGACCTCTCCTGGCCAACCTGGGTAAGGGGCTGATGGCTGTTTGCAGGCTGGCCAAGCCCCCCAGTGGGAACCCTCACCCCATGGGGGTGTGGCCAGCCTGGGTGAGGGTCTGAGGGCTGTTTTCAGGCTGCCCACAGCTCCTATTGACGCAACGTCCCAGCGAGGCTGGCTGGAATCAGGTTTCTGGGGTTTATTTATCTTCTATAATTGAAACTTTGTTGCCTTGAGCGGAGGCCTAGGCAGGCAATGAAGCCTCCTATTTGCTTCAGCTCCATGGCTTCTATAATTAAAACATTGTTGCCTTGAGCAGAGGCCTGGCTGGCTTAGGCAGGCAGTTTTAACTCCATTGCTGGTGTAAGAGAAGCCTCCTCTTTGCTGTAGCTTTGTGGCTGCCAGCTGCCATCTTGGCTGGGTTAATTTGCATACAGCTGCTCTGATTGGCTAGTGGGTGTGGCTTAGGCATCTCGGAGTGATGATTAATTTGCATATTACTCTTATTAGATTAGATATGTATAAGTATATATGTGTGTATATATATTACATATGCATATATATTATATATATTATATATATATTATATGTGACTGTATCCAAATACAGCTGCTTGTATCAAAACTGGGCCCAGCATAAGGAATACTTTTAATAAAGTCCATAAATGCCAGCATATTTGATGGATATTTAATGTCATCATCAAAGACTGCTTATCTCAAGATTTACTTCTTAGATGAGATAATTAAATGTTTTTATTGTTTATCCATTATTACTTGCAGCCTACCATATATACATGAGTATTCATTCTATTACCTTCTACCAAATGCATTTCTAATATACAGACCCTAGGTAGACTGATGGCTAATGCCCATGTTATTTTTCTTATAGCCTTTCTTTACCAATATGTTCCTGCTTCTCCCTCAATGAAAATGGGGTATAGTATAATAGTATCTTATTTGAAGATCATTATACATAATATAAATATATATTTAACATATATGTTATATATAATGTCATATTACTAAACATAAAATCTATGCTAGCTAACTTATTTAAATTACCTTACCATTTATTCAGCCTCTTGCACTTTATTTTTCTCTTTATTTCTCTTTCTACCCCTTTCCCAGTCTTCTCTTTCTACTCTTAATAAAGGAGTGTGCAAGCAGGCACAAGAATAACTGTATATTGCCCTAACCGGTTTGGCTAAGTGCATAAAGCATCAGCCTGTGGACTGAAGGGTCCCAGGTTCGATTCCACTCAAGGGCATGTACCTTGGTTATGGGCACATCCCCAGTAGGAAGTGTGCAGGAGGCAGCTGACCAATGTTTCTAACTCTCTAACCCTCTCTCTTCCTCTCTGTAAAAAATCAATAAAAATATATTTTCATTAAAAAAAAGAATCACTGTATAGATATTTTAAGATAGTGCTGCTGCTCTGTTGATTAGTTTGGAGAAGAGTATAATAATTAGATTGTTTTGTGCCAGTATGGTATTTACATATAATACCTTTTAATAAGATCCAAGCAGATGTATGAAGTGAAGGTTTAACTATGTATTTTCAAGATAGTCTGAAGTCTATGATTTCCAAGTTCTTTCTCATTACACCCAGTTCAGACTTTCAAAGAAACAGTTCCACTTACTAGTATTCTTCAAACAACTGAAAGCTTTCAGCAGTAAGTAAATAAAGCACAACAGATTTTTACTCAAGATTGCAGATGCCTCGTGTACTTTTTTAGATGTACTTTTTTATTTCAGTTTTTTTATTGATGTGAGAGAGTGAGTGATTTCATTGATTTGTTGTTCCAATTATTTATGCATTAATGGCTGATTCTTGTATATGCCCTACCTGGGGATCAAACTTGCAACCTTGGCATATTGATTGGGTGGAACCACTAACCAACTGAGCTACCCAGCCAAGGGCCTATTTCAAATTTTTAAAAAGCTCAATAGTAACTTAGAGTAATTTCTTTTGGAAATATCTGTTATATGCTGGTTGGAAGGATATGAATTTTGTCATGTTTTAATTCCCTTATTACTTCATTCCATGACACGTTTTAAGCACCACAATCATCTAGATTTAGCAATAGATGCTAGAAATAGAATGATGAACATGACAGGTATATGGTCTTTTGGGAAATGGAGCTAATGAATAAAAAATTCTGAATGCAATGAGTCTGTGAAAGGTCTAAGGGAAATATACACGAGAAGATGCCATCCTGGTCTGGATTGTCAGTAAGTGGTCCTTTGAGGAATGTTTTTTATACTTGCACTGGTTTCCCATTGCTGCTGCAACAAATTATGACAAACTCTCCATGTCTTAAGACAAATGGATATCTTATAGTTCTGGAGGTCAGAAATCCCAAATAGGTCTTCAATGGCTGAAATTAAAGTGTCAGCAGGGCTGTGTCCTTTCTGGAAGTTCTAGGGGAGAATGCATTCTCTTGGCTTCCTGCACTTTCTAGAGGCCTCCTGCATCCTTGGCTCAGGATCTCCTTCCACCTTCGAAGCCAGCAATGGCTGATGGAGTCCATTTCACATTGCATCACTGACTCTGGATTTTCTGTTTTTTTTCTTCTTCATATTGCAAAGGCCCCTTGTGATAACATTGGGCCCATCTGTGTAGTGCAGGATGCAATCTTAAAGTCAGCTGAAATCTTAATTCCACCTACAGCCTTAATTCCCCTTGCCATGTAATATAATACATTCACAGGTTGTAGGGATTAGAACATAAACATCTTTGTGGGTAGGGGTGGTCATTATTCTTTTGTCATAATACTTGCACTGTGAATAGTAATTATCTAAATACTAGGAACTATCTAGAAGGGGGTGAAGAGGATTTCAGCTCTGTATGCATAATGGGCTTGAATGGTATCCTATATAATAAAAGCGTAATATGCAAATTGACCATCCCTTTGGGACACCTAAGCCATGCCCACCAGCCAATCAGAGCAGCTGTATGCAAATTAACCCAGCCAACATGGAAGCTGGCACTCAGGGAGCTGAGTAAACAGGCAGTTTCTGTTGCAGCAGGAGTGAAACTGTTTGCGGGCTGCCTGGGAATCTCACCACTCCAGGGAACAACATATTTGCAACATTGTTTCAATCCTAGAAGTATCAGAAGCTGAAGCAAACAGCAGGCCGGGTCTGACTTCTAAGGGAAACATTGTTTCATTATAGAAGCCAGAGCTGAAGCAGAGAGGAGGCTTCATTAACTGCCTAGGCTCCGGCTTAAAGGAACAGTGTACCGATTATAGAAGATAAACAAACCCCAGAAACCTGCTTCCAGCCAGCCTTGCTGGACATTGGGTCAGTGGGAGCTGTGGGCAGCCTGAAAGCCTGAAGACAGCCCTCAGCCCCTCACCCAGGCTAGCCACACCCCAATGGGGTGAGGGACACCATTGGGGGGCTTGGCCAGCCTGCAAACAGCCATCAGCCGCTCACCCAGGCTGGCCAGGCACACCAGCATTTGGACATCCCCCGAAGGGTCCCAGACTGCGAGAGAGCACAGATCGGGCTGATGGACCTCCCGAGTGCACAAATGTTTGTGCACCGGGCTGCTAGTGCATGAATAATAACGGTGGCATATATAATAAGCCCCAGATGGAAAGTCTGATAGAGGGAGGAGGTGAGTTTTCAGTGAGAACTTCTCACATTTTGCAACCTCTGTAATGTGCATTCAGCTCACTGTTCCCTCAGTAAATAAATATTCTTGACCATAGTTTGCTCATACCAAATTTTTTTTTCTAAACACAAGCTGCTTACTATTTGGCCAACAACTCAAGGAGAAAACAATGTAGTTTTTTAATTTTTAGTTTTTCAGAATAATCTCCTAGAGAAGTCCATGGGAAGCCAATGTTCCAATACCTAGAAACTGACTACGTGAAGTTACATGGCAAAAGGTATTTTGCAACTGTAATGAAGGTGGCAGATTTAAAATAGGGAGAGGACTCTAGATTATACCAATATATGCAATCTAATCACACGCGCCCTTAAAAACAGCATTTTCTTTAGTTAGAGTCAGATGGATGTGACAGAAGAAAAGTCAGAGATCTGTGTGAAAAGCACATGACACACCCTTGCAGGCTTTTAAGATGGAAGGAGATGATATGACCAGAATGCAGATGACTTTAAGGAGCTGAGAGAAGCTCCTGGTTGACAGCCAGCAAAGAAACAGGGCCCGAGCTCTCTAACCTTAAGGGACTGCAATTTGCCAACAACGTGGATGAGCTTGGAAGCGCATTCTTCCCGGAGCCCACAGGAAGGAACCCCGCTCTGCCAACACCTTGATTTCGGCCTGTGAGATTCTAAAGGGAGAATTAGTTGATGCCCACGGTACCCAGATAGGGAACCATATGATTTCACTCCTGTGTGGGATACAAAACAAACTCACAGACATAGACAACAGTATGGTGCTGACCAGTATGGGGGTGGGGGTAGGAAAGGGGGCCAAATATATGGTGATGGAAGATGATTTGATTTGGAATGGTCAAAGTCAAATGTAATATACACAATGCAACATGCAGATCAGGTATCATAGAAATTTACACTTGAAACCTATCCTATTAACCTATGTCACTCCAATAAATTTAATAAAAAATACTGATTAATAATTCTCGAGCTTATTTCATTTAAATAATGAAAATGAAAAAAGACATACCATTTAAATGGACTATTTCGTACCAAAGTTTGCTGTTAGTAAAAAGTTCCTCTCCTCTAATTAAAGTTAATAATGGTATCCTATTTGTTGCTCTTGAATTAGTGAATAAGTGAATTATAGGAAACTGTAAATATTTCAAAGTAAAAATAGCATCCACCATGAAGGGTTTGTTTCTTCACTTTGAGAAGCCGTACACAGACTATCTTAAGTGCAAATTTGGTAGACTTTATGTTTCATGGAAGTAATAAATGTGATTGAGGATAAGTTTCTTATAATCTCTCTTATAGCTCTTGAGCTCATTGCTATTGCTCCATATGTTTTAATGCTAACATTCTTTTACTTTTCATACCCACACATTCTTTATTTGTGACACATGATGCACACAGAGATATTAAAGTCTGTGTTATAAAACGAGGTTAGTTGTTTATTTACCCAAATGGTAGAAAGTTGACAGTTTCATTATAAAACTCTGTGCAACATAAAAGGTACAAGGCATGAGCTTTTGAACACCCAGTTTCCTCAATAAAACCATGGAGTTTTTATGTTGAAAACTAGGAATATGGTATCATAAAGCATTTTACAACTAATTTATTTGACTAACATACAAATTGGTAACATAAATAAATTAATGTCTATAATAGAAGTATCCAGTTCTTTGTACCGTTTATATCACTAAATAAATGTTTCATGAAGTAGGTTTACATTAGGTGGTTCAATAGTTTAGCACTGATTAGTTGAGCAACTACTATAGGGAAAGTACAGCTTTGAAAGAGATATATAAATGAAAAGACATGCTTTTTGTGCTTTTGGAGCAAAGTAAAATAATAGTTTCCTAAACACAAAAAAGGCCATAAACACTTTCAAATAACATGAATGTATGCTGTGAAGTTTACTTTTTCTTATTTTTCCCCCAATATTTGAGTATCTTTAAACTTAATGTCCAGATTCTTACCAGCTACTAAGGCCGTATGCAAACCAATTTCTGTTTAAGTGTCTACTGATTTTCCCTTCTTCACCCCTTATTCAGAAACCATCTTTTCTCTTTTTCCTTTAAACTTCTATGGTATGTACCCATTGTATCATGGGCCATAGTTGTTATATTGCTTTAGATTTTATTTATCTGTGTAGCTCTTTAATATTTTTAGTAGTTTTTGAAGATCTTAAAGTCAGATTCCATTCTTGGCCTTCATATTTCTCAATAATGGGTATTCCAACACTGGGAATATGAAAAAATCACAAGAAGCGTATTTTTAAATTGAATTTATTGAGGTAACATTGGTTAATAAGATCATACAGGTTTCAAGGGTACATTTCTGTGATACATGATGTGTATATTGCATTGTGTGCCCACCACCAAAAGTCAATCATCTTTTGTCACCACATAATTGGCCCTCTTGATTCTTTATTGTTTCTCCACCCCCCTTCCCTCTGGTAACTATGATACCATTGTCTGTATCTATGAATTTCAGTTACATATCCCAGATATGAGAGACAGCATCTACCATGAAAGGTTTATTTATTCACTTAGCTTTGTCTGACTGACTTATATCACTTAGCATTTTATTCTTAAGCTTCATCCATGTTGTAGCAAATTTCAGTATTTCTTTTCTTATGACTGAGTAGTATTCCATTGTGTATATGTACCACATCTTCTTTATCCAATCATCTACCCAAGGACACTTCAGTTGTTTCCATTAACTACTAGGGGGAATGTAAACTGGTACAGCTACTGTGGAAAACAGTATGGAGCTTCCTCAAAAAAATTAAGAATAGGGTTGCTGCCTTGACTGGGTAGCACAGTTGGATGGAGCATCGCCCTATGCACCAAAAGGTGGCAGGTTCAATTCCAGGTTAGGACACATATCTAGGTTACAGAGCCCTGGAAGCAATTGATCAATGGTTTTTTCTCTATCTCCCCTCCTCTCTCTCTATATATAAAAAAAGAATAAACCATATGACCCAGCAATCCCTTTTCTAGATATCTACCCACAAAATTTGAAAATGTTTATTTGCAAACCCACATGCACCTCCATGTTCATTGCAGCGTTATTCAGAAGACACATATTTTTTGGTATTTTCTCTTACATGTAGGCTCTTTAAGTTGAATAGTAAAAGTTAGCTTATCTAGCATTTTTGTCAGCAGAAAAGTGATAGACATTGACACTTGTGGTATCATTCAATATCAACTTTTAATCCAGTGAAAAGTAGGATTGTGGAATCTAGAAATAAATATATAAATAATTGTCAGCAGGTAACTATTATTTCTGTAGTTCTTCAGTAACATAGTTAGGACAATCCCCCATAGAAATTTAAAAAATAATTACCATATATATTTATATCACTAACCTTTTAGTCCCTGAATTATTTCTAAGAGGCAGGTAACTATTATTTCTGTAGTTCTTCAGTAACATAGTTAGGACAATCCCCCATAGAAATTTAAAAAATAATTACCATATATATTTATATCACTAACCTTTTAGTCCCTGAATTATTTCTAAGAGGCAGGAAAAAGAGAATTCTTAGAAAAGAAAAGCCATTTGAGACAACACAAATTAAATCTTTTTAAAAAATATACATTTTATTGATTTTTTACAGAGAGAAAGGGAGAGAGATAGAGAGTTAGAAACATCGATGAGAGAGAAACATCGATCAGCTGCCTCCTGCACACTCCCTACTGTGTGTGTGCCTGCAACCAAGGTACATGTCCTTGTCTGGAATCGAACCTGGGACCCTTGAGTCTGCAGGCTGACGCTCTATCCATTGAGCCAAACTAGTTAGGGCACACAAATTAAATCTTGTTAACAAGTTCATAGTAATATTTTACTTTAATGATATATCTTTTAAGAAATCTAACTTTTTAGTGATAATTGATGCTTCATTAAAAATGATACTTTTGTTAGGATTTCAGAAGACTAAAAATCAATACTTATATAATAATTTGTAAGATCTGTGGATAGTACAAATAAAATATATTTCAAATACCTTTGTAATTTGAAGGATCATAAAAATAAACAGACTTGTGAATTAATTTAATATAAATAACATATTTATATTTTTGAAACTGGTATTTATAAAAAGCTTAAACTTAGACCCTGGCTAAGTTGTATTTTTTATCAAATAGGTAGTATCATTCTTACAGTTCCATTATTTCATCTAAAACTTACTCCCTCTGACCATCTAATCTAATAAAAGATCAGTATGCAAATTGACCCTCACTCCATTACACCCACAAGCCATGCCCACAGGCCATGCCCACCAACCAATCAAGAGAAAATATGCAAATTAAACCAGCAAAGATGGCGGAGGCCAGAGCTGAGATACTTGCATTGCAGCCACAGCTATCACACAAGCATTCCAGCTCTGGCCTCTCCAGGCCTGTTGGAGACTCAGAAGGCAGGGGAGACAGAGAAGACTGGTTCCAGTGCCTGAGGCTAGCTTCTGCCAGAAGTTGAAGAAGCTACCTGTCTGTGATCACAGGCATGGGGGAGAAGCTGCCTGTGTGTGGTTGCAGGCCGTCAGCAGAGAAGCCGCCTGTCAGTGATTGCTTCTCCCCTGCACCTGTGATCAGCAACAGGCGGCTTCTCCCCCTTGGCCTGCAATCACGGACAGGTTCGGGCCTAAGCCAGAAGGGGGACATCCCCCCAGGGGGTCCCAGACTGCGAGAGAGCACAGGCCGGGCTGAGGGACCCCCCCCACCCCAGTGCACAAATTTTTGTGCACCGGGCTCCTAGTAAAATATAATTTACACTAAGATATACTTTGTATTGGCATATTTAAATTTCCTAATATTTGTCAGGTTTAAGAAATATTGTACAAACACTTTAGTTTTGCTTTAAGCAATTTGTCATTGTAAGAACCGTTTTTCTCTGGTTATTGGAAGTTATTTTCTATTAGTGTAATGACTAAGCTTTTCAAAATACTAGTACTCATTGGGAGGAGGAGGAAAAAGTACATGTTGCTGATAATAGACCTATTATTCAAAATGCCAAAGGAGATTGTGCTAGCTGATGAACATTTTATTAAAAAGCGGGATAGTAATATAAGTGAGTTTTTCTCTCCATTTTGGACTCAAGCTTTTAGTTTTCCCACTTAAAATACCCAGGGGGAAGTACTTCTTTTGGATAACCTCATGCTTCCATGAATCCTAATTGTTTAACTTTACATACTGAGGTGAATACGTTTTGCCCAAGAGTGTTTCAATATTTGGGTAACACAACTTTGTATTCTATCCAAGAGCTTAGGCTGAATTTAGACATTTTGGAATATATTAGCACAGTTCTGGGAAAGGTTCATCAATATATGTCATTGACTGCTACTTTTCAGTTACATAAAACGTAAAAAAGGAGTTTTATAATGTACTGCTCTTTGTAGCATTTTAAGCAATTATTACATAAGAACTTAATGCAATATTTATTCATTACTTGTTATTGTTAAATATATTTATTGCTTGTTGAAATATTAATTGAATGCACATACATTGCAGATAGAAAACAGTTTTTAAAACTTGAAAGGCTAAGTGAATATAAGATTAAAAAATAATTTCTTCATTTTTGTGTATTAATGGCCTATCATCATTATTGAAAAAAAAGAGCTTATTTCTTTATTAATCAAGACATCTTTAATTTTGCAAATTGAATCAAATTTGTTTTTTAGTGATACATTTCAACATTGAAACAATTTTGGAAATCTTATTTCCAAACCCCCTATTTTTGACCTTGCCCTAACAAAAGATTCTACAAGACAGTAGTATGGAAATAGTGTTTTTTGCTTATGTAGGGTTCACTAAAATAACAGATCTCTATTTGACTCTTCTTTAACATTAATTTTTAAAATTAACATTTATTCATTAAAAATGGTGAGGGACAGTAAATTAATTTGCTAGCTATAAAAGCTTGGTTTCACCATTATTTACCATAATAATATTCTGCTCTATTCCACAGATTAATATATAATTTAATTTCGGAAATATTATCTCTGTCTCTAATTATGTGTTCTGAATACAACTTATTATAAAATGACTTTTTAGTGTTATAATAATCATAATTAAATATTCTGCTTAAGGTTTAAGTAGCTCTATACCCTGGCGACTCCATTGTTCAGCTTAAGCCAATAATTGCAGTCGGATGGAGGCCTTCCTGAAGCATCAGTTCCCAGCCAGCACCCTAACTGCTTGCAGATGTATGAATGAGCTCAGCCAAGATCAGCTGAGTCTGGCTTAATTCAGTAGAACCACATCATGGGCCCATAAACTTCTGAGCAAGAATAAGTGCGCATTGTTTAAAATCACTGAGTTTTGGGGTTATGTCTTTTTTAACAATAGATAATGGGCAAACCTCACTCAACAATAATTATTTCTTCCCCATTTTTAGTTATTTATTTAATTCTTTTTTCTGTATAGTATTAATAATTTTTCTGTTTGGTGTTAGAAAGAATCCTTGGTTAATAATAAGAATGTATAAACATTCCTACATTTTCAAATATTAGTATTGATTGTATCTCGGCAATAGAAACTCAAGTGATTTTTGCTTTTCCTGAGTTGTTTGATTTTTACAAGGGGAATGTATATTTTTTATACTAACAATAAAATTCTATTTATCAATCACTATACCTACCTTACTGTTGGATTCAATTGATAATAGAATTTTATTTGGAAATAATATCTATTCACAAATAAATTTGTTCTGTAGTTTGGTTTTAGGTTGTTTTATTGGTCTTGGTAACAGGTTTAGACAGTTATCTAAACTAATAAAAGCAAAATAGTAAAATTAACCGTTTCTTCAGGACGCCCAACAGCCAATCAGAACAATGGTATGCAAATTAGCCCAGCCAAGATGGCGGAGGCCCAGGCTGGCAATGGAGCAATCCGGCCGGCGCATGCAAGGGCGGAGGCCTGGACTCTGGCGGTCGGTTCCCAACCGTGGCGCGGCTGCAGGGCCGGGTGGCCTCCCAGGCCCCCGGTTCTGTGGCCGGGGCTGGCAATAGAGAGATGGGGCTGGAAATAGAGAGATCGCGCTGGCCCACGCACAGGTGGAGGCCTGGCCTCCGCCTGTGTGTGCCCTGGAAGTCGATTCAGGGCAGTGGCGGTTGGCAGCAGGGCAGGGAGCTGGCTGCCCAGGCCCCGGCCCTGCAGCCTGGGCCTGGGAATAGAGCGATGGCACCAGTGGTTGGTTCTGGGCGGCCTCGGGTGAGAACCGGCCCGGCCCTCAGCTGGGGCTGGCAATAGAGCAATTGTGCCCACGGTGGTTCCAGACAGTGGTGAGCAGCCAGCCACAAGGTCGGGAGCTGGCAGCCCAGCCCGGCCCTGCGAATAGAGCAATTTGGCCCACACGACCTCAGAGGCTCAGTGGCGGGGGCTTGAGGAGGGTACCCCCTCGGGGTCATGCCCGAGCATCCTCTGCCCCCGCGCAGAGCCTCTGCCACAGGTCCAGCCACCTGCCTCCACCCTGGGGGCCTCCATGGGGCATGAGTGAGCGTGTGCCTGGCTCCAAGGGACCATGCACCAGCATCCACCCCCTGGCCTGCCACCCAGCTCTGCACCAGGTGTGTTTCCTCAGTGGTGGAGGTCCACCAGGTATGTGCGATGGTAGGCCACCCAGCTGGAAACATCCACGCTTGCACTCACCAGCCATCCCACCCCCCAGTGCACGAACCCTGAGGGGGCTATGGCCAGCCTGAAAACAGCCCTCAGCCCCTCACACAGACTGGCCATGCATGCCAGCAGGTGGACATCCCCCCCAGGGGTCCCAGACTGTGAGAGGGCACAGGCCAGGATGAGGGACCCCCCCCCTCCCCTCGCCGAGTGCACAAATTGTTGTGCACCGGGGCCCTAGTATATATATAAAAAACTAGAATGAAAAAAAAATGATAAGAATGCAGAATACCTCTATTTTCCCAATATTATTTTATTTTAAAATATATTTCTATTAATTTCAGAGATGAAGGGAGAGAGAGAAAGGGATAGAAACATCAATGATGAGAATCATTGATCAGTTGCCTCCTGCACACCATCTACTGGGGATCAAGCCTGCAACTGGGGCATATGCCCTGACCAGGAATCAAACCATGACCTCTTGGTTCCTAGGTTGTCACTCAATCACTGAGCCACACTGGCTGGGCCCCAGGATTATTTTATATACTGTTTGAAGATAACCAATGGAAATGTCTACTAATATTTTGAAAATTTTTATAACAACTTGAAGTGTTTTGAAACCTGTCTCTGAAATTTATTATGAGGTATAGTTTATTATCATTTATCATCACGCAAAGTAAAATTCTTCTATTTGAACATTTGTAATTGTTTGAGCTTTGTGTTTATTCATGAATTTATATAATATATTAACTTATGTAGAACTGGATTATTTTCTGGCATATATATTTTTGGTCCTTTTCAGGTTGCTCATTATATAATGACTAGAGGCCTGATGCACAAAATTTGTGTACAGTACGGAGGTTCCCTCAGCCCAGCCTGCACCCTCTCCGATCCAGGGATCGGGCCTAAACCGGCAGTTGGACATCCCTCTCACAATTCTAGACTACTGGCTTCTAATCACTCACCTGCCTGCCTGCCTGATGGCCCCTAACTGCTCCCCCCCCACCACTGCCAGCCTGATCACCCCTCACTGCCTCTGCATGCTGGCCTGATTGCTCCTAACTGCCCCTCCTGCTGGCCTGATCACCCCAACTGCTCCCCTCTGCTGGCCTGGTAGTCCCCAACTGCCCTCCCCACCAGCCTAGTCGTCCCTCACTAACCCCCCTGCTGGCCTGGTCGTAGGCAATCAGTCATCTTGTGAGGGTATGAGGATTAATTTGCATATTACCTCTTTGTTATACAGGATAGTTGAAAAGAGTGGAATTTAGAACATAATTATCTAGTTTGCTCTGATAGTTAGATGTATAGATTAGAGTATCTTAGATTAGATTAGATAAACAGATAAATGGGGAAATGATAAATACATATAAAATGCTTAGCACAATGCTTGGCATGAGGTTTGCTCTCAATAAATATTAATTGGATATTGTTTTATAGAAGTTTGTTATTAATAATTATTTTATTTACTAGGAGGAGGTATTAATCTTAAAAAATAAAATAATTATTGGGAAGTTGTATCATTAAACAGAATATTTTGAAAATGTTATATGGTATTCCTTACTATGATTTGTTTTGTTTGCCTGAGCAATCAACATTTTTTCATAAAAGAGAACTCAGCCTCAAGGGTTTTTTTAGCAGCTGCAATATAGTATATTTTAGTTAAAATATATTTGCTACAAGATATTTTTCATTTTACGATTTGGAACAGTAGTGGCAAAATTATAGTTGTCAAAATGGTTATTTTCAATAACGACTTAATTAGCATGCGTTGCTTCCAGAAATTGTGCTTTTCCACATTATGACTCACATGTATTTGCATCTAACCAGTACATGTTAGAAATAAATGTTCACTTATCCTCAGAATAAAAAGAAAGAAAATGCAGCCTAAATAGCTCTAGAAGTTAAAAGACCACATCAGACCGTGTATCCTATATAAAATGTTGATTTTGTGTTCTGCAGAGAACACCGTTCTCTGTTCATGTTTATGTTATGTGCCATTTCAAACCTTGCCTGTGCCAGGTTGTGAAAACAATTGGGGAGCTCCCTCTTCATCCTGATTCCTGGAAAAACAGACCACGAATCCTCTCTAAGCCTTTGGTAAATGTGTGTAACTTCTCCTGAAAACACCTCTCCCCCACACCTGCTGTGATGCAAGCAGCACCCTTCATCACATGCTAGCAGGGTCCAGAATCAGCCCGACTGACCTGACAGTCCTACAGATTACTTGGGCCTCCACCCCATATTATTTGGGCCAAAGTGCTTTGTATCTGCTCAGCAGCTTGGGCCCTGATACTTACTACTGCGCCTGAGTGTTCATATCTGCCTTAGGAGGCCTCTGATTTGGGGGCTTTCTAGGTTCCCTTTCTGCCTTTTTGAGTCCCATCTCACTTGCATGATTTGGGCTCTGTACCTTCTTTTAATTCTAGCACTTCAGATTGCTGCGCCCAGCGAGTACCTTTGTCTCTAGAATCAGGAAACTGCTCTCTGGGAGACCAGCCTCCACTCTTCCTTCCCAGGATAAGGGATAGGGTAACTTCCAAATGAACACTGGGAATTCAGTAATCAGGAATCTAATTTTAGCTTTTCTAAACAGGTAACACTCATCAATTTATCAATTCCACACGATGTACTTATTTTTCTAACCTTTGACAAAAGTTCAATGCAGTGTTTTGTTTTTTTCCGTTAATACGTGTTATTGAAATTTTGGGGTCACATTATTCTTTTATGTCCTTAAATCCCCACTTTACGGGCTTAATTCTCAAATCCACCAAGGCAGGAACTCCTGTTTGCTTTTTATCTCCATGTATTAGAAGTTAAAACCTGATTGGGGAAGACATTATAAATACAGTTGCCATTGATGTAAATAAGATTTCAAAAATTCTAGTATTTGTGAAGCGCTACTATTTAAATCAGACTGTCAATAGATGTGCTCAATGTGCAAGAAAACTACGTTGCTTTATCAATGCACAGTATATGAATTGTCTAGAGGTGATGAGATTTCATGCAACTAGAGAAGATAATTGTTCTCAGGGTGGAAGGCGTTGGCGTCCTGTTGCGTCCTCCTGAAGTTGGCTCTCAGTGAGTCATTTTTCTTGGTGTATTACGCCCAGTGGCTCTGAGTGAATCTGGCTACCAAAAGTAAGTGCTGCTGCATTAATTTTCAGTTTAATCCAGGAAGCCACATTGAATAATAGTGTATTGGACGGCTCATTAGAGTAATATTTAGGGTAGCCCACTGGATAAATGGATTCCCATAAACATTTACCTACGAACCTCTCTACTCTTTCTCAGAGAGAAGTTGCTATGACTGCTGCAGCCAAAATGGGAGTTTTGTTCCAAACACACTGCTTTGCCCTCTCTCTGTTCCATGCTGTGATCTTCCACTTCCTCCATGATTGCTTCCCAACTGATAATGACATTCTAGTCCTCCGCTGCCTTGTGCCCAGAACCTGATGTTTCTCTGAAGGGCTATCCCGAAAGCTGATTTTTGCTCTTCTGGAACCAGACTTTATTCCTTTGCTGTAGAACTGAGATGCATGCTGCATACAGTTTAGCTCCTTGAATATGGCTGAGCAGGTGTGTCCCCTGCTCTACTTAAGGGCCCTTTAATATGACATTATGATGCTTGAAGAAAGTGATATTTTGGAGGGTTGTGTTTAACTCCTGAATTCATTCTGGGCCTCTAATATTTTTTCTGTTTTTCGTTTTATTTCATTGTATTCAATATATAATGATTTATTTCAAAATTAGCAAGGTTAAATAATTTTTTTTGTAAAAAACTAAATAGAAGTAGAACTTTGCTGAAACCTATAAAGTAAAATAATAAAATTTTAACTCCCTAGGAGAATTCCCTTGAACAGATATTTTTTTCTATGCACAAATATTGTGTACTAAGTGGCATGTTGCTGTCAAAATTTCTAGTGGTATCCAAGTAGGAAACAAACTGCTTTATTTTCCCCCCATATAGCCTTTTATAATTTGCTCAGTGCAGTTAGTTTTTTCCTGGATGGAAACTTAGGAAGTTCCATGAATTTTGGTGTTATTTTAAGATGCAAAGATCAGTCAGACCACCCAATTCCATGTATTGGTCAGTACTTCACTATCCATTCAGAGCTCGATTTCCTGCTGCCTCCCTCCAGCACAGGCTGCAGTGGAACAACCTAGACAGACCTGGAGAATGGGTGGGATGCTGCGCTTTCTCTCCTTCTCATGCACATCCTCCACCATTCTTTCTCTCTGGCTTCAGTTACTGGTGTCTTATGGGTCTGGTGCTCATGGTGGAGGAGATAGGGAGTTAAGAGAATGGAAACAATCACATTTGACAAGCACAGTTGTAAGTTGGCTTCATTAATAAAGAAATAGTGTTCCCTTAAGAGGTGTGTTGTGAACTCATCAGAATCTCTCCATCCCTGTAGCCATGCGCTGGGAGGTAATTCTTCATGGGTTTCATATTTCTGCACATTGTATGAGCAGAAGCACTGACCGCCTTTGACTGGACATATTTTTGGTTTTGGATATCATATTTGTAAAACAAACAACCTTGGAAGATATAGTATCTCCTAAGAGCAAAAAAAAAAAAAAAAAAAAAAATTATAAAAAATTGGGATGCCTTAAACTCAAGGAGCTGTTCAAGGCTAGGTAGGAATGTATCCCTTCTATAATGAAGTGGATTGCTTTCTTCAACCCCTGACATTAAGATTCAGGAGAACGGTTGTGATAAAGACTTAAGATGATATACCCACTTCATGCAGTGTGGTCATACTCAGCCTCTCCCAGAACACGCAGAGGTGATCTCTAATCAGCAGAGCACTTCTTGATTTGAAAACCTGGAGTAGAGTTTGCATTTCACATAAGGTTATTCAATTATGCTGGCACCATTTAAGTCTACCCTTTCTCTCCTGGATTTCCTTTGTAACTTTGTCAAAAATCAATTGACTATGTATGTGCGAGGGGATATTTCTCAATTTTGTTCTCTTTTGTTGATCTATTTATTTTTACACCAATATCACACTATATTGATTACTGTCACTATTACTGTATAGGTTGTGAAATTAGATAGTGTAAGCAATCCAGTTTTGTTCTCCCTTTTGAAAGCTATGAGGACTATTTTTGGTCTTTCATTTTCAGATGAATTTTAGGATCAGCTTGTTAATATAAAAAACTTGGTGATATTTTTAATTGGAGTTGTGTTGAAAATCCAAATCAATATTAACAATATTTAATGTTTTGATCCATAGACACACCAATCCACATATTTGAATAGTCTTTAATTCCTCCCTCCAAAACTTTTGTAAAAGTTTTTCCAAGCATTTTTGCTGTCAGCCTTTTCAGCCTATTCATATTAATAACAGTTTAGTTTTCCTAAAGCAGTTCATTTATATACCTCAAATATTTATTGACCCTTTATTCACAACAGAGTAAATAATTAAACCTAACACTCAAGAACCTCATAGAACATCCTAGTGCCTCTATCTTCCATTCGCTTCTCCAGATCCATTCTCCACCTTGATTCAACTGCTATGTGGCCCTGGGGGGCTGATACATATGAATTATATCAATGGAAACCCTGGTGGGAAATAGGAAGGAGGAGAATGAAGTCAGAGAATTTATTTCCCCAGGTTCTTCCTTTCTATTAAAAGTCATGCATCTTGTCCAGCATCCCTCAGTCTTTCTGGGGTTTGATAACTCTCACTCTCCACACTACCTTTCAGGCTGAGGGGTGGAAATGGTTTTAGGGTGGCTGGTATACTGCCTTATTCTTGTGGTTTCCCTTTACCTTGCACATACCTTTGTAAATATTCCCTGTATCGAACTCAGCTTGAATAATCTGATTTGAATGTGCCATCTGTTGCCCGACTGTTACACTTCCTAAATTTACCTCATGCCATATACAGCATCCTTTGAAGACAGATGGTTTATTTATTGTTGGCATAGTGGTTCAGGACACCCACCTTGGAATAATAAAGTTGTGGGTTTGAATCCTGATTTTACTACTTATCAGTTCAACGACTTTGCTCAAATTACTTAACCACTCTTAGCTTCAATATCCTTATTTATAAAATAGGAATAATAATAGCAGCCACTTCAGAGTTTTTGGGAGACCTAAAGAAATATGTAGAGTTCTGTCACAGAGCAGATGTTAGGGATTGTGGTTTGGCTATGTATATTTGTTGAGCACATATACCTCATGTTATTACGCTGACACACTTTTTTTCATTTCCCCCTATTATTTTCCACTTTAATCTATCAATTCTAGCCTCAGTTAAAATCCTGTTTCTTCTATAATTTCTTGTATTGCTCAATTGTTATAATGCTTACTCCCTTTATGAGTTCATCAGTAAATGTCTTCTTTTCCCAATATATTATTAACAATCTGATGATAGTTATAGGACTTTTCCTCGTATTGCCCCTAATTAACTCAGTGTTGGGGACATAGAAGAAGCTCAACAAATATTTCCTTAGTTTTTACATTTAAATCATTTAATTTCAACAAAGGTAGATAAATTTTATAATGCATTAAGTTAAATAGACAAACTGCATAATGCAAATTTCTAGAATAGTTTTTTTATATTATCACATCACATTATTATCATGCCGATTTCACAGTATGACTTATTGAATATTTGATGATTTGGGATAATTAGGATACAAATTGTCTATAATAACATCAAGCACCTCAGTGACTACTGTGTAGATATAGTGTATACATGTAATGAGATACTTACACAAAGGTTAAAAGCAAGTGAAAAGCACAAGAAGGGAGTAATAGTAATATTAATGCCAGTATTCTAGTAATTCAATATTCTTGTCATCTTTTAACTATACCAGCTTGTAGTCTCACCGTAATACTATAGAATAGATAATTTACTTCCTCTGATGATAATATAAAAACTTTAGTCTCTGTTTGATTTTTAAATTATGCCCATTGAGGAGTAATATGGACCGCTAAAATAAGTTAAACTATAGAAAGGCCCAAGGAGAAGAATCAGCTTTAGTTTCTCCTGACCAGTGTAATGCATCTCCCTTCTGGTACATTGCCTTTAATTTTGTCCTACAAAAAGAACATAATAGAGAGATAGCCTGTAGGTGGCACTTGAATCCACTGATCACCATCCTGGGCTCAATCCTGCATCTTTATATTGCAGTTTTAAGTATAGCCGCATGGCTGTAATTGGTGTTGGCTTCTGAGCAAGTGAGGCCGTCCATGGGTATGTCAGGCTTGGGGCTACTGTGAAAAATTCCCATTAAACCTTGCCAGGTTCCTGTTGGAGTGCAGCAACTCCCCGAACTTCTGTTTTGTTAGTAGAAATGAAGTACATGCAGAGTGTAAAGGAGCAGTGAGGATTGCCTGACTGTGATGTATGTATTCTGAAAGTGATAGTACTGAAAGTGTCTCATGGGAATTAAACAGTAATTGGTTGTAGACCATGAACTCGTTGATGATTAGAAAGAAAGGGGGATAAGTTTCTTTTGAAACATAGAACGCAGACAGATGAGTCCTGTTTGTTTTTGATGTAACACATTAAGAGAGTTTGGACTTTAAGAAATAGGGTGTTAATTGTGCAAATCATCCAGCATAATAGTTTAAAGTCAAAATAAATGTGAAAGTGGAAATTAAAATATGCACCGTATTTGAGTAATTATGTGCACAGTAGTTCAATGAAGATAGTTTTATTTTGCTCTTTTAATCAACGTGACTCATTTGTTAACACATAGCGTATGTGTGAGCGCTGGCTTGGAACTTGAACCTCCAAGTTCTCAGTCAGTCTTCTACCACCTTTTCAGGTTCATGTGGGATGTAAAAAGGAGGCTTTGGACAAAATTACTATTTATTTGCTTTTTCCTGTCACCTTTACTTCCATGTGTACCCCAAAATTCTTCCCGTGGTTAGAATCTCTGTACACGGAGGTGAGTGGATGCATGTAGAGTGCCTTTCTCCCTCAGTTTTCTTACTCCCCCAAGTAGAGAAAAATTGCTACCGGGCTTTGCCTCCCAAACCTGTAAGACTTCCCTGACCTTGGTGGATTAGGCAATTGGCACATAAGAATCAAGAGTGTTTCTTCCTTCCAGACATAGAAGCAGACCTCTTTGGCACATTTCCCAGAGGCTTACCTTCTAATCCCGGATTTAGTGGTCTTTAGTATGCAGAAGGCCTGCAGAATGTAGGCCAAAGGGATAGAATGTCTTTTTAGTGTTCCTCCTGAGGTCTAAAGTTGCTTATTTGTAGGCCTTTCTTAGAGGGGTGATCACACCCAAGTGGGAGAGGAACCTGCCCATTGCACAGTACCAACCCCATTAAAACATCAAGAGGAAGAACATTCCAAAGAGAAATAGCACCAAAAAGATAATCTGCAAAAGAGATTTCAGGTGCCAGCTACATAGAAATAGTACTGATGAGAAAGAAAATATATTAATTAGAGGAAGGGAAATAAAAAAGATCAAGCATTAAATATAAGAAAAATGTAGTTGCATAGAGGTTTTCTTAAAAGAAAAGTAAATGTGGCTACATTTATATTTCTGTTTTATGCCCATTTAGTCGAAATAGAATGTGTCTGGTCACTGAATTCTGAAAAGCCTGTGCTACCAGCAGGATTTAAAAAAAATGGAAGATAAAGAGAAGTCTACAGATAAGTGTCGATACTATTACTACTATATGAGCACTGGTAAAAATGTGATAACATGTCTTAAAATAATTAAATGGACTGATTTGAAATGTTTAAACTATTTGATTATTAATGATTTTTTTTCAGTGAGATATTCAGAAACAAAGTTCTTCCTTCAAGATATCTCTGCAACCAATCTATAATCCTAAACTCACAAAGTTTTTGCTTAGTTTTAAAGGATATTAAATTCCATTTCTTTTCTGGTAATGGGCATTATGTCAGCAAATGTAGTGATCTTATACCATATTCTTGCTTTCAGGTAGGTAAGAGTCCGTGATACCTACTCTAATAAAAGCGTAATATTGAAATTGACCATTAATACAGATGCCTAAGCCATGCCCATTAGCCAATCAGAGTGGCTGTATGCAAATGGAGGCTGGCAGTGGAGGCAGGTGCAGTGCAGGCGGCAGGGTGAGCAGGACGTATGGGGCAGCTGACAGGTGTGTGAGGTGGGCGGGGCACGATGGGCAGGTAGAGGCCGGGTGCACAATATATTGTGCACCAGGCTCCTAGTTAAAATATAAGAACATAAATTTATATGCTGGGTTAAGCATTAAGTGTAATGTTAATATTTTAATAAACAGATATCTCTGGTCACTCTTGGTCCACAATGATATTTCATGTACATTGGCTGTCATTCAGCAAGTCTATACCAGTATGACTAATGTCTTTACGTTTTTGATTTGGTTTTCCTTCTGCTTACTCAGCTGATAAGGTGCCATTTTTAAATATCATCTTTGTATATGCTGAGTGCAGAAAATGATCTTGTATTTTTTAAATAACCTTAATGGTAATTGGAATCTCAAATATTTAGATCAAAATCAGTGAACTATTGAACTACCCACTATAACTCTAGTTTTGTACTTTGTTGTTGCCAACTACATGAATTGCATCATTGTTAGCTGATGAGGCTGTAAACAGTTTGAATGAAAATATAGATTTTCAATTTTTGATAAAATAGTGTACTGGATATTCTCAACAAACCTTTCACTTCAAAATAAATTAAGACAGTGAAAAATATTAGCTATATGTTAAATACATTATTGAGCCAACAAGAAGATAAGGAAAATATTTAGAGGCTAAAAACAGAAGATACAAAAGAATCCAGAAAGGTAAGCAAGTACAAAATAGATGGTTATCTTGGAGAAATTATCAATGAATGGTAATTCTGAAGACCCATTTAAAAAATCTTACAAACCTTTGGGGAAAGAATGTAAACCTAGCCTGCACTATTTTAAAAATTTAAAAGGAGACTCTTGCCCAAATTGAGGACCCCAAAAATACTATATCCTAAGTGAAAGAAAAAGTTTAGCTACCAAGGAAGACAGGAATGATGTTCCCTGATCTCAACCTTCAGCAAGGGGAGCAAGCCTAAGCTGCAATCTGGCCTCCCTTTGTGAGAGGTGACCAGGCTAGTCAGAGGAAGCCACCAGCCCCATTACCCTGCTGCTGCAGCCACTGCCAGTCACCGCAGCCACCAATGTGTTTTCATCAACCCAAACTCCAGTCCCTTCACCATGAAAAAATGACAACTTTCTTCAGGCATTTTCAAGATGTGTCTTTCATAGGATATGACATTTCTTTCTTTCATTTTTTATCTTCAACCTGAGGATATGTTTCCACTGATTTTTAGAGAATGTGGAAGAGAAGGCAAAAACAGAGAGAAACATCAAAGTGAGAAGAACACTTTGATTGCTTGCCTCCTGCATATGCCCTGACCTGGGCTCTGGCCAGGGAGAAGCCTGCAACCTAGGTATGTGCCCTTGGTCAGAACTGAACCCAGACCCTGCAGTCAGCAGGCTGAGGCATTATGCACTGAGCCAAACTGGCTGCTAGGGCAGGATATGACATTTCTTAGCCCTCCAGCAGTGGACCTTCATTTTTTTTCTCCAGGAGTGTGGTGGAAAAACCCTAGACTGCCTTTAGGGATTCTTATTACCCAAGTTACTAAGAATATTACCAGTGGCATACAAGGAGCTTAGGCAATGAGGAGTCACAAAAGGTGTTTCCTCTGTAGTTCACTCTGACCACTGGCTCTACCCCTGCCCCTCCAATCCCAGCTCCACCCCTGCCCAGGCCTGTAACCTCTGCCTGAGGCTGCAGGCCTGGGCAGGGAACCCCCAATCCCCTCTGATTACCAGCTTCAGAGCCCAGGTCTCTGCAATCACCAGCTCTGATCCTGCCCCCTGCCATCGCCGGCTCTGCCCTTGCCCCACTGACAGCCTCTGGCCAAGGCTGCAGGCCTGGGCAGGAGACCCCCAGGACCCTCTGATTTCGGGCTTGGCCCTTGCCCCACTACTGCCTCTGGCCAAGGCTACAGACCTGGGAAGAGGACCCCCAGGGCCCTGCATTTCTGGCTCCACCTGTGCCCAGACCCCTGCAATCGCAGGCTCTGCCCATGCCCTTCTGATCATCTGTTCCATCCTTGCCCATGCCTGAGGCCTCTGGTGAAGGCCTTTGGCCTGGGCAGGGGACCCCCAGCCCCATCTTATCACCTGTTCCGCCTCTCAGGCCATGTGCTTCCCCCACCACCTGCCTGGTTAACAGATCTGACCACTTCAGTAGCGGGGCTGAGCCGTACTGGGTGCCGCCATCTTGTGGCTATGGGAGTGGCCATATTTGTGATGGAATGACACCTAATTTGCATATTACTCTTTTATTGGATA
Organism: Murina feae; assembly: GCA_004026665.1. Lineage (NCBI taxonomy): Eukaryota > Metazoa > Chordata > Mammalia > Chiroptera > Vespertilionidae > Murina > Murina feae. The sequence goes on along the minus strand of PVJC01008390.1, from coordinate 19,883 downwards.
GGAAGTGGCTATAAGTGCCGACATCTTGTGGCTATGGAGCGGCCATCTTTGTGATGGAGTGAAGCTCAATTTGCATATTACTCTTTTATTAGATAAGATAGGATGTCGTATGGCGCCACCATCTTGTAGCTGTGGGGGCAGCCATCTTTGTGATGGAGTGACACCTAATTTGCATATTGCTCTTTTATTAAATAGGATAATACTTGATTAGTAGTACTCCTAAGCATGTGAGGCAAATATGAACAGATTTTATTTTATTTTATTTTTTAAATATATTTTATTGATATTTACAGAGAGGAAGGGAGAAAAATAGAGTCAGAAACATCAATCAGCTGCCTCCTGCATGTCCCCTGCTGGGACGTGCCCAAAGCCAAGGTATATGCCCTTGACCAGAATCGAACCTGGACTCCTTGAGTCCACAGGCTGACACTTTATCCACGGAGCCAAACTGGTCAGGGCCAGATTTTATTTTAAGGAACATCAGTTTGCAAGAATGTACCAAAATGAAAGTCTTGGTCAAATTTTAAAAGGAAAAAAAAATTACAAAATGCAGTACTCTAAAGTCAAAGAGTAAAGGCTTATAGAAACAAATGACAATAATGAGACTTTCAAATAATACAGTTATTAGAATTAATAGCCACAGAATGGAAAATAATTTTGTTCATATTTAAATATAAGTATATAAAATATTAATTCAGATATTAAGAAACTCAATCAGATTAAAAATAATCCAATTAAAAATTTTGAAATAAAATATAATAATCAAATAAAATTTCAATGAACAGATTATAAAGTTATATTTTAAAAAGTTATGTTTTTTTAAAAAAAAATATATTTTATTGATTTTTTTACAGAGAAGAAGGGAGAGGGATAGAGAGTTAGAAACATCGATGAGAGAGAAACATCAATCAGCTGCCTCTTGCACACCCCCCACTGGGAATGTGCCCGCAACCAAGGTACATGCCCTTGACCGGAATCGAACCTGGGACGCTTTGGTCCGCAGGCCGACGCTCTCTCCACTGAGCCAAACCGGTCAGGGCAAAGTTATGTATTTTTTAAAATTCCACTTAATTTGTTATAAACTTCTTTATAACATTGTCTTTTCATCTCTTTATTCTTTATTGCATCTACACTATGAAGAATAATAAACAAAACCCTCATGTAAATTAGAGTTGGAGGGACCAATAGGGGGAGTTCTTACACTCTTCCACTCATCGTCAATTATTTCAAACTAGAGGCCCAGTGCACAGATTCATGACTGGTGTGGGGCATGGCCTGCGGGGATCAGCCCACTGCGGGAGCGCCACTCATCATGCTCAGCTGAGTGGCTATGGACCTGCCTCTGAGTGGCTGCTCCTGCTGTGGGAGTGCACTGAGCACCAGGGGGCAGTTCCTGTGTTAAGTGTCTGCCCCCTGGTGGTCAGTGCACATCATAGTGAGTGGTTGACTGATTGTTTCACCATTCAGTTGCTGTGCTTTTATATATGTAGATAGATAGGGGAGAGCTATACTCTCCAAAAGGAAAATGTTTTTCTATTCTACTCATGTTTCCATTAAAACATTGACCTATATCTCATTCCATGCACAAATTAATTTGTTACATCATTTTCATCCTATATAATAAAAGCCTAATATGCTAACTGTCCGGTTGACTGGTCGGCTGTTCAACCAATCAAAGCATAATATGCTAATGATATTCTAAGGCTGCTCAACCACTCCCTATGATGTGCACTGACCACCAGGGGCAGACAGTCAACCAGTCTGCAATGGTTGCAAATGGACAGTTGCTATGACATGTACTGATTACCAAGAAGCAGACACTAGACCGATAGGTTAGCTTGCTGCTAGGGTCCAGCTGATCGGCACTGAGCAAGACAGGCTGGACATGTCCTCAAGCCCTCCTGTGGTCCCTCCCCAGCTGACCAACCTCCTGTGTCCCTCCTTGGCCCCAGTTGTGCATTGGTGGGGTCCCTTGGCCTGGCCTGCATCCTCTCGTAATCTCGGACCCCTTTGAGGATGTTGGAGAGCTGCTTTTGGCCCAATCCTGCAAGCCAGGCAGAGAGATCCCACTGGTGCATGAATTTGTGCACTGGGCCTCTAGCCGGTATAATAAAAGCTTAAGCAACCATTATGGCAAAATGACTGGAATGACTGGTCATTATGATGTGTATTGACCACCAAGGAGCAGATGATCAATGCAGGAGCTGTCCCCTGGTGTTCAGTGCACTCCCAGGGGAGTGCAGCTCAGCCAGAAGTGAGCTCATGGCTGGCAAGCACAGCTGCCATGGTGGGAGCTTCTCCTAACTTTGTTCAGTAGGCTAGGATGAGCACAAGCAATGCTTGTCCCTGATCCAGGCTCCTCCCTGGCTGCCTGCTACTTGTCACACTGCTACATCCCCTGAGGGGTCCCAAATTTTGAGAGGGTGCAGGCCAAGCTGAGGGATTTCCCTCCTCCCTCTGAGTACACAAATTTCATGTACTGGGCCTCTAGTAAAAACATAAAATTTAGAGTCATTAAGCTTCTAGAAGGAAAAAATAGGAGTATATATTTTTGACCTTAGTGTTAGTTGAAGATATTTTGAGAAATGGAAAAAATATATTTACTCAAAAATAAAAAAAAATCAAATTGGACTTTCTGAAAATTGAATATATCGCTGATTAAAATACATCATTCAGAAAATAAAAGTTTAACCAAGAGACTATGGAAAATATTTATCAAAACTTATATATAACAAATAACTGTTTAGAAAATACAAAAAATTCTTAAAACCAATACCAAGAAAACAAAACATATTTTAAAAATAGATAAAAATCAAAAGACATTATACAAAAATATTATTTATAAGAGCTCTAAACTGGAAATAGCCTCAATATCAATAGAAAAATGGATAAGCAAGTTGTGAAAAGGTACTACTCAGAAATAAAAAACAACAACCTGCTGATGGCATACAACAAGAAAATATATATTGATACAGAGAATATCTAATCTAATAAAAGAGTAATATGCCAATTAACCCTCACTCTGTTACACCCACAAGCCATGCCCACAAGCCATGCCCGCCAACCAATCAGGAGCAAATATGCAAATTAACTCAACTAAGATGGAAACAGCCACGGAGGGAGCTGGAGTTGCCCTGGGAAATGGAGAAAGCCAGGGTCCTGTGGGCCCTGAGCTCTACTCAAGGCTATAAAGTTTCAATTATAGAAGATAAATAAACCTCAGGTATCTGCCAGGCTGGGACCTTGGATTGCCAGGGGCAACCCACTTCAAGCAGAGGACCAAGGCAACAAAGTTTCAATTATAGAAGTTAAATAAATCCCAGATACCTGCTTCCAGCCAGGCACCGCAGTAGGGACCCAAATCCAGAAGGGGCTGTGGGTAGCCTGAAAACGGCCCTCAGCCCCTCACCCTGGCTTGCCACACCCCCATGGGATGAGGGTCCCCACTGGGGGCTTGGCAAGCCTATAAACAGCCATCAGCCCCTCACCCAGGCTGGCCAGGCATGCCAGCAGATGAACATCCTCCGCGGGATCCCAGACTGTGAGAGGGCACAGGCCCAGCTGAGGGACCCCCCCAAGTGCACAAATTTTTGTGCACCAGGCCTCCAGTATATTATAATATTCCACTTATATGATGTTCAACTATAGGCAAAATTAATCTATAGGTAAATATATCATAGACTAGGGCATTGCTGGAAGGAAGACTGGTAAAAGGGGGCATGATGGAATTTTCTAGTGTGATGGACATGTTCTGGATATCAACATGAATCATATTACAAGGACAAATTCAGTTCTAAAAACTCATCAAAATGAAGACAAAATTTGAGCATTTTATTCTATGGAATTAGAAATCAATAAAAATGTAAATGTTAAAACAATACTTCTAGGTCAGTTTAGTACCTTAAATTCTTTTATTAGAGAAGAAGAATGATTGGAAATTAAACAGTAAATTTAAGAAATTAAAAAATTTATAAAATAAGCAGTTCAAAAATAGTAGAAGAAACTCACATCCAATACATTGTAAATATAGAAGCTAAAATGAATGAATAGAAAACAAAAATATAATACAAAAGTTTGAGGAAATCCACAGTTGGTAATCTGAAAAGCGTAAGAGATATGTTAAACCATTTGCAAAATTTATTAAGCAAAATGGAGACACAAATAACAATGCCAGGAATGAAAAGGAGGACATAATATTGAACTTAGACAGCCAGCTATTTCTCAAACAATGAAGATTTATTCAGGAACAACAAAGAATTGTAATAAAGAACATGAGGTCTAATGGCAAATCATGCACAAGCCCAGAGATCAAAGGAGAGGAATATTCTTTCATAGAGGAGGGAATTCAAATAGGCTGTTGAAATCAGAGTCCATTGGGGGAAACTGGGTGTTCAAAGTATAGTGGCTTTTCATTGGCTGAGTTATAATAGTCTTTCATTGGCTGAGTGTTTGCTCAGGGGGTTAGGAGATCCTCTTGCCCTGGAGTAGTAGAGTAGAAAAACATCTTCCTGTTGGAGATGAAAAGTATGGCTTTCCTGTTTGGAATAATTGATGATGAGTGGTAGAGAGTAAGAGTTTCACCTATAGACCCTTCCAGTTCTAATTTACATGAGGTTTCTGTTTGTTAATCTTCACAGTATAGATGCAAAAAAGATTAAAGAAATGGAAAAACAATGTTATAAACACTTTATAACTTAAATAAAGTAGAAACATTTTAGAAAAAATACAATTTTTAAGAAGTCATCAAATTTGACTTAAGTAAATAAAACTTTGAGTCCTGTAACAACCAACAAGGTAAAATAAATAATTTAAAACATTTTCCCACAGAAAACCTCAGATTCAAATAATTTTACAGACCAATTCCATGAAATATTCATGAATCAATTCATTCTAATCTTATACAAACTCTTCCAAAGAAGAACAAAGAGGCAACACTCTCCATCTCTTTTTATAAGGCTAATACAACCTTGACACACAACAGTCAAGGAATACATACAACAGGAAAGAAAATTATAGATTAATCTCATGCATGAGTAAAGATGCAAAAGTCCTAAATAACTTGTTAGCAAATGTATTCAGCATTATGTAAACAAGATAATTCATAATTATCAATTTGGGGTTAGTTCAGTACAAGGTTGGTTTAGCTTTAGAAAATCTATTTCTATTACATTAACAGATTTAAAAAGGAAACACTTTTTCAATAAGTGAAAAAAAAAGCCTGCAATAAAATTTAAAATAAACTATACCATAGGTGGGGGACATCTGTCTTGTGGGTTAATAAGGCCACAAAATCATTTGGTCTGGTCCTGCTAAGGTATTTAGGGGTTTCTTAATTAAATGTTTGACCAAACATAGCAGGCTAATTTTTAAGCTGATAATTTTATGTGGCCTTCAAATGATGTTGCAAATATCCAAATGGCTATTGGCAGAAAAAAGGTTTCCACCCTAGCACTATACTGACTGCTCTTAGGATGTTAGGACTAGAGGAAACTTACAAGAAAATTTGATTTTAAAAATTTTTAAAGAAAAGATTGTATATAATAATGGAATATTAAGCCATTTCCTTTAAAACTAAAATTAAAGCAAAGACTCTTTCTATCGCTTCCACTCAATAGTATACTGGAAATCCTAAAGAATAAAGGGAGTCAAGAGAAAAAATACAGCCTCTAAGTATTAGAAGAGAAAAACATAAATAGTATCATTTAAAAGTGTTATGTTTATCTGCATGAAAGAACAGAATTGTGTTAGATAATTAGAGTAATATATGAGTTCTTAGAAAAATTTCCAGGTCCAAATCAATGTAAAATGTAAGTTGTATACACTGGGAAGAAGTAGAAATTTAATTAAACATTAGTTACCATTTAAAATAAGATTAAAAAAATGTAAGATACCTATGAACAAATCTAAAAAAAGGTATAGAGAAATTTATATAGGAAGATATAGAAAGTTTTTTAAATGTAGAAAAAAATAAATGTAGAGATATATCATGTTTATGGAGGGGAAAATTATTATTTATCGCCACATTGATTTATAGAGTGAATACAACATGAACCAAAATCATGAAAGGTTTCAGAGAACTTGAAAGTCTCATTCTAAAATGATTAGCTAAGATTGGCTAAAATAGTGTTAACAAAAAATATTTAGGCTGTAATAAGGAATAAAAAGTGTTCATTTGAGCAAATGAGGTATTGCAATCCAGGGCACAGATTCAGGTAGTAACCTAAATTGTGCTCTGAAAAGAGCAAAGAAAGGCAGGGCTTGTAAAGGCTTGGACTGCATGTTCTATCCTCAATCTGGTCTTTATGTAAATGAAGGATTCTGGCTAAATTAATAAGGATTGGTTGAGCCCATTATGCAAACAAAAGATATTGGCTGGGAAAAAAAGGTTGGCTCCTTTCAAAGTAAGAAATGGTGATGGTCTGGTTGTCATGGCGATGAGGAGATTAAAATTTAGGCACAGCTGAAAAAGTTCAAAAGTTCAGGGAGAAACAGTCTGGGTGGAACATGTATAAGACAAACCTTTTCTTGGTTACCAGCTCCATTTTAGTTCCCTCAACATAAATGACTCCACCTTGGCTATCTCTTTTCACAATAGTGATATAGATGAAGAATAACACAGGGGCCTGTCTCTACCATAAACCAAGACTTATTCAATTCTACAGTCAATTAGGTAGGCTTATATTCATTCATAAAAAGACTAATTAGACAGTAAATCAGAATAAAGAGTCCAGAACCAGTTCCTGTGTATATGAAAATTTGATTCACAGTGGAGGCGGCTTGCTGGCCAGTGAGTAGAAAATGGATTGCTTAATAAATGGTGCTGGATTGATTATCTGTATGAAAAATATGAAGTTGGATCTTTATGTTATACTGGTAGCCCTGCACACAAATCCGTGCGCCTGTAGCTTGCTGCCGCCCTCCTGTAGCTTGCTGCTGCCCTCTCTGCTTGTAGCTCGCTGCCCCACCCTCCTGCTGATCCATGATCCAGTTGTTATGCAGTTGGTTGTTATGTAACAACTATTGGCATATTACATCTTTTTTATATAGGATAATTCAGAAGGGTCAGATTCAGGAGAAAACTGCCAGAATGAGAAAGGAAAAGTTGAAATATTTGTGAAAGAACGTATAGGAGAGCATTTTTATGACCTCAGGATCTAGAAGAAAAATTTTAAAAGAGAAAAAAACAACAAAGCAAAACAGCACAAACCATAAAGGAAATTTATTTACTTTAAATTCATGTACTTTAAAATTCATTGACAAATTAATTTACTTAAAAATTAAGAATCTTAGTATAAGAAAAATTTGAAAAAGGGGGAGGGGAGCCACAAACTGAGAGAAGATATTTCTGACACTAAAACTAGCAAAATAATATTTTCTAGAATACAACATTTGATGTGATAATTAGAAATCATTATGAAAAAATAAATTATTAAAATACATTTCAAAGAAGATGAATTACTTTATGACAAAATAAACAAATATAAGTTTGATCAACCTCAAATGCAAATGATATCACAATGAAATAATAGTTTATATCTACCAGATTGGTGAAAATTAAAATGTTTATTAATAGCAAATGTTGATGAAGATGTAGGAAGATGGAAACTTTTATTACCAGTGAACTGCCTGATTTGGAGGGGGCTCTCCCTCCTCTGCTGTTGTCATGCTGACCAGAAAGAATTCAAGTTCCCACCCCAATAAGAATGATGTGGCTTGCATACATAATGGAATATAAATCAGCCATAAAATAGAATGAAATCCTGCCATTTGCAATAACATAGATGGATCTAGATGATGTTACGTTGAGTGAAATAATTCAGACCAAGATTTCACTTATATCATCACGCCAAACCAAACAAAAATAGACTGATAGAACAAAGAACAAATTAATGGCTGCCAGAGAGGAGGAGGTACCAGGATGGGTGAAAAAGGGAAGATAGTCAATAGTGTGAGATAACTTTACTGGGACACAAATGGTTACTGGACTTCGTGTGGGGAGCACATCTTAAGATACATAAATATCGAATCCGTGCTGTATACTTGAAACTAAAATGATATAATTTGAAAACTAAACTTTAATAAAAATATTAAATTAAGAAGGTGAAGGGATTAGCCAAATAACACATATTGAAAGCCCGTGGCAACACATAACATGGTGGTGAAGGCCAGGCTGGGGATGGGGGTGGGACCTGGGGCTGGGTGGAGGTGGGTAAAGAGGGAAGAAATGAGGGACATCTGTAATAGTGTCAACAATTAAAAATTTTTTTTAAAAAATGAAGTTACCTCAGCACCAGGCTATATAGGGATGTTTGTGCTGTCCCAAGGCCAGTGAATGAAAGAGCCTTTGAATGGCTTTGCTGTAACAACACAGTCAGCCTCTTATTATCTGGCTAAAAAGAAACCACAATCAATAACAGAAAAAAGCAAATGGGGCTCATACTTTTCTCTGTGTTAGAGTTAATTTCTTTTAAAATTATCAATTTGGCCATTTGCAAATAGTTTCTCTAATTCAATTGCTTCTTTGGCTCTCTGCAGTGGTGATTGCTGTAATAGATAACTCCACTCAGAAGAGCCTGAACTAACTTCACTTGGGATCAATACTGGGCAAAATTAAAATTGAATTTATCTGGTGAGGTTTAAATTGAATTAACTTAATGGATGTCTGTGAGGAAACTCATGTATTCTTGCACAGTATGTCATACATATTGAGTATATTTTTTATTTCAAGTTTCCAACATTCTGATGTTATTTATAAAATATGCCTTTATAATATATGACAGTTTGTATAAAATGATTTGTTTTCTATTAATTTATTTTTTTAAATATATTTCATTGATTTTTTTATAGAGAGGAAGGGAGAGGGATAGAGAGTTAGGAACATTGATGAGAGAGGAACATCAATCAGCTGCCTCCTGCACACCCTGCACTGGGGATGTGCTTACAACCAAGATACATGCCCCTAACCGGAATAGAACCCGGGCCCCTTGAGTCTGCAGGCTGATGCTTTATCCACTGAGCCAAACCGGTCAGGGCTGTTTTCTATTAATTTAAAACAAATAGAAATAAATATGAAATACAGTCCGAAAAAAAAAAAAGATAAAAAGAATCAAGAAACAATATTGGAAGCTTCCCATTAACTCTTAGAGCAGATTTTTTACCCCCCAAGGATTAAAGCTTTTCATATCATCTCAAGATGTTCCAAGTTCTTTGGAGGAAATGTTGTATAATCATGGATTACTGCTTCCTTCCTGATTTATGTGATTGTGGATAAGCCATTTAAGCTGTCCTCTCTTCTCCTATGCTGTCCTATTCAACAGGGTCTAGAATTTATTGATTTAGATGTTTGACAGTAGAAAGAGGCCATGCATAATTTTATAGCCTGTGCCCTCTCACAATCTGGGGCCCTTGAGGGATGTTGGAGAGCCAGTTTCAGCCCAACCCTTGCAGGCCAGGCTGAGGGACCCCACCAGTGCATGAATCTGTGCACCAGGCCTCTAGTATGCATATAAGATCTTGGGTTAATCTCTTCTCACCTTCCCCTCTCCCTCTTTCCTCTGATATTCATCAGTCTGTTCCATGTTTCCATGGCTGTGCATTGAGCATTTGCCTCCTGGTCATTAGTGCGTATCATAGCTACTGGTCAAATAGTCAAATGTTCACTTAGGCTTTTATATATCCTATATAATAAAAGGCTAATATGGAAATTGTCCCCTTGACTGGGAGTTCGACTGGGAGTTCGACCAAGGGGTGCAACTGGCTGGCCAACCTCCCATGTCCCCTTCCCGCATCTGGCCCCAACCTGGCTTGGTCAGCCCTGATTGGCGTGGGCCGGCTGGACCCCACCGGTGCACAACTTTGTGCACTGGGCTCTAGTAGATAATAAGTGTGTAGCATTACTTTATCGTATTTTCAGAAAAATAGGTTCTGCTTGTAAAGCCTAAGGAAAGATTCATGTGATGTGAATTCCAAGAAAGAATTTATATGCTGAGATGGTCTTATGGTCAACCAAGGTCCCAAATTTTATGAATAATAACAGTCTAATAGTTATTTGCTCACAGGGGTCTCTCACTACTCGCTTACTAGGAAGAACCTCAGACTGCACTCTCAGCTTCCTATACTATGCCCTGCTTCTTTATGCTGTCTGGAACAATCATTGCAGGGAAACCTGATTTCATCTTTCTACCAAGGGACTGAGACCTGCCCCTTCCAATCATAACTGCACAATTTGGAAACCTCATTTACATAAAACATACCTAATTGAGAACCTGAGCAGGAAGGTTCACTATAAAATGTGGCAACCCCTTTGTTTCCATGGAACATAGTGAAGGCTTCTATCAAATCTGTGTCTCTCGGACTGCTCAAATAAATGTTTATTATTTTTCATTATAGCCTAAAATTAATTTTGGTTTACACACTTTAAATTTATTCAATCTTAATTACCCAAAACTATGTTTAGTGAGCCCTTACTCTCAACTAGTCATTGCCAGATTCTGAGAAAAAATATTTCTATCTTCAAATAGTTCACAGACTCAAGAAGGGGTTAAGTAAGTACAGTAAATCAATAATATAAGAAATGTGATAAATTACAGTTTTATTTAAAACTCCATAGGAGCACAAAGGAGGAGCCATTGAGACTTCCTGGAGGAGGAGTCAGGAAGTTGTGGATATGTGATGATTGAAGTGGGTCTTAATAGACACCAGGAGACCCTAGAGGGTTGACAGAGAATAATCACAGAAGAATTCTTAGGTCTTTTGCTTTCTTTCATTTGCAAATAGAGAAGCCAAAATAAAGATGGCACAATGCAAAGGTAGAAGCTTCTTGATGCTCCAGTTGACTCTTCATTTGTGTGTAATGGCACTGGGGTTCCCTGTTTCTGACTGTGCTGGAGGCAGAAATTCCACTGTAATTCAATTCTTCTGTTTAGCCTAGTGATCTGAACCTAACAAGGCTCACAGACTGTTAATTTGTCTCAAGAGAAACAGAATTTTTGGACTGGAACAGGTGGTGTTCCCCTGGGCAGGCTGGTTCCCGAGGTCTTTGTCCGGTGGAGGCGAAGATGAATCCACAGATGGAAGATGGTGTAGCAAAGGTGGAAATTTATTGAAGAGCAAGTACAGAATCCCACATGGGGCAAGGGAAAGAATCTCACAGCACAGACTCCCACGTGTGGGGAAAGGAAAAGAGACACCCTGAGTTCCTTTTAGATCTTTGTGCCTTGATATCTCCTCTGATTGGTCACTATTCCCTTAGACTGGTTACTATGGTAACTCCTGAGCTCAAAGGTGAACCTCACTAACCTCAGGTGGGACTTGTGAGGTTTTCTCCCTCTCCGTCCTTATTGTTGTCCTATTCCCTTTGGGCTTTCTTCTTCTCCTTCTGGTCGAAGGGCTTCCTTCTTTTTATGTTGTAAATATACACCTTTTGCTGTTCCCAGGTCCCTCATTCTATGGAAATGTACCAGTTGCAGCTTTTCAGTTCCCCAATTTTATGGAAATATACCTTCTGCTGTTCTGCAGCCCCATGCTTCTTCTATGGTCCCCTTAATTTCTAAAATTTCCTAAATTTGTCTTTTTCACCCCTAAAAATTCCTGTTTCACTAGGTATTACATCAATGAGGTAGACTATTCTGCACTTTGTATAACCTAAAATGACAGGAATTTGTAGGTGAATTAAAATATAAAGTCAGTTGGAAGACATTTTATTATAACTGACAAAGCAGGGTATAATGTTTCATAGTATACAAATTTGTAAAAATGTACATAGACATTAAAAACGAGGAAGGAAAAATAATAGCAGTTGCTGCTGGGAGGCAGAATCATGGTTTTTTGTTTGTTTTTAGACTTTTCTGAATTTTATATTTTTTCTACGAACAACACTATTTTCTTTTACATTAATAGAAGCTTTATTTTTAATATATGGCTTTTTCAATTTAGCAACATCATCTAATTATTTCTCTTTTGGAAGTGAGAGTTATTTTATATCTCCATCAGATGGTGGTAGTGGCAGCATTTCAGATCTTGAAAGAAGCATGGTTTTAGATCATTTTGCTTTTTCTCATTTGCAAAGACAAGGCTACTATCAGTGGTTCCTCAGTTAGGTTTTTCTTCTTCTTCTTCTTCTTCTTCTTCTTCTTCTTCTTCTTCTTCTTCTTCTTCTTCTTCTTCTTCTTTTTCTTCTTCTTCTTCTCCCTCTGTGCATCTGAAGCTTACATAAATTGTTCCACTACCTAGAATTGGTTGTTAATTTGTGACTAACCTCTGGGCCCTGAGCTGGCCTGAAGCTTAGCTAAAAGAAGCAACCACATTCTCAAAGCTGCTTCAGAATAAGCATGTTGGTTATGTGGTTATCCAGCAAACCCACAGTTATGCTTTGGGGCATCCGTTCTGCTGCCCTTCTTTCTGCAGTTACACCTTTTGATCTCATTGATTTGACTGCAAGGGTGGTCTCTTCTCTCTACCCTTTTGATTTGGAATTTTTGACTGGAACCGGATTCTTTGTCTTGTAGGAATCGAAGAATGACTCCAAAGACAGAGGGTAGTATAGCAAAGGTGGAGATTTATTGAAGAACAAGCACAGACTCCCACGTGGGGAGAGGGAAAGAGTCCCAGAGAAGGGACTTCCATGTGGGGAGGGGGAAAAGGGTCCCACCGACTTCCTGTCTCCATGGTTTATGAAGGCTGCAGTTCCTGTGTCCTGACATACCCTCTGATTGGTCAATATTCCCTTTTGAATTGGTTCCTATAGTGACTCCTGAGGCCCTCCTCCCTCATTATCCTATTCCTTCTGGGCTTTCTTCTTCTTTATTTTGTAAATATAGACCTTTTTTTTGGCTACTTCAAGTTCCCTTGTCTTATGGAAATATACCTGTTGCTGCTTCCTTGTCTTATGTAAATGTAACTGCACTTGGCTTCCGAAATGTGTTATGGAGATGTTCCTTCTCCCAATCTGTAGCCCTGTGTTTTTTCCATGGACCCCAATTCTAAAATTCCCTAAATCTGCCTATATTCCCTTAAAATTCCTGTTTCACTTTGCCCACAGGCAGCAAGGACAACAGGATTCTCCTTCCCCAGTCACATCAGCAAGGTTGACCTAATGAGAAGGAAAGTCTTACTTTGTTTATTATTTTGATGTTTGAAAACTCTGTGGAAGCAATTGGATACTATCTCACCAATGGAGAGGAAATTAAAAAGTTAAACTACGAGAATCCCACACTTTGGAATACATCTTGATGGTCCTTGCCACGTTAGATCCACATTATGTCTATCAGCCTCCCTACAGAGATGCCAGCCTCCTAGTTTTAATGCTTTCCCTCTTTGATGATGCAAATACCATCTGACCAGTGTGCAGGCTTAATAGTCAAGTCCAGTAGCATCTTTCTTTGTATCCTTTGGTGTGATGTTTCAGCTGCAGGTAGATCTTCTTTAGTGTGGGCTATCAAGACAGACTGCTTCAGTCCCTATGCTGGGTGGAAGCCCCAAAAGTTTAAGTTCAGGATGAAATCCAAAGAACTGACACAGATAGCCTTATGCAAATTCATAATAACTGTCATAGGAGAAACTTGCACACACAGGCAAAGCAGCTGCTGTCAGAGGCTGGCTAGGAAGAACCCACACCGCTCCAGGACAGGGTCTGTTTTTATCAGGGCTAGTAGTAAAATCATGTGGTGGGTAGTCACATAGACCACCAGAAAGAACAATTCCTAAGTTAATAAACAGATAACACCAGGCAGTTATCATACTCTATATACTCATTAATCCCTTTCCTGGGGGCATGACATTTATCTTTGGGTAGCATTCTGGTTTTCTGGGTAGTCAGCCAAGCTTGAGGCTACGGAGAATTAAACAGTCACAGAGAGTTAAACAGAGTCCAACATTTCCCAGATGCCTTTTTGGAGCCATATTGAATCCAAAGTGAGTTCCCCTGAACCCTGTAAAGAGCTATGTTTAAGGGTAGGATATGGGGCAGGGGAGAAATAGTACCCATCCATTGCAAATTAGGTGGTTATTGTGAAGGTCTTGCTTTACAATGTTGTTACAGGAAAATGAGGCAAAGACAATGTGTATAGCTGAGTCAGGCATTCAGAGAAGCTGTTTCCTCAATTACACAGGGCCTTCTTTGCCCCTCTCTGACCTCACAATTGTGCTCTGGGATGTTAGGAGAAACAGAAGCCTGAGTGAGGGCAGCTCTCATGGAGAGAGGCAACAAAGATTTCATAACTTGAGTCATTTGTGGTGATCTCTCTATATAAACATATACTCATTTATGCATTTAATATAAAAGATGTCTTTTTATCACACAACACTGTGCCAATAGAAGAGTTATATAATGAGGCTATAATTTATGTTCTGTGAGTTAGCTGTGTAGGTAGCTACTCCTATACATGTATAACATAAAGTCATAGGAGTGTCCCAAAGTTGGCAAATATGCAAAATGAAAGAGTGAAAACATGTTACTGCATCTTTTCAGTTTTGGAAAATGGATGATAAGAATTGATCATGGGGTAGAGACTTTCATGTGTGAAACATACATTAAAACAAGTGCTGAGGGAATGGGAATGTAATGCTTTATTCAGAAGAACTATATAGTATAACTGTTAAATGGTATGTGTACTGTTAAACATTTTCCTTCTAATAGAGCCAGTTATTAATAATATGCAAGGAGCAAAGGGAAGGCCAGACATTATAGGCATGTTCCCTGCAAGACATTGGGGGAAAGGGACTGGACAAAGGAAAGATAGACACATGCCCAGTGAAGTCGGATAACATTGGGAAGATACTTGCCTGTTAATTACACCTGAGGTCAGAGATGTTTGACCAAAATGGGCATGGCCACTGCAAGGGCAAAAATATTTGGGGTACATAACCCCCTAAACAAAGAAGTTCGCTCTTTTGGTTCTCTGGGAACCTGTGTGCCTTTGGGCTTATGGGACTCTTTTGCTCCTGCTTCCCTGCATTCACTGTATGACCCACAGCCATGTGGACCCCCCACACACTGGACTAATGGACTGTTACTAGCCTGATGCTGAGCTGGACCCAACTTCAACTTGAAAAGAAAACTCTGGACACCGATTTTGATTCTAGCTTTACTGAAACCCCAGCTACACTTCTGCTATGACTGACTGGAGGAAGAGAAATGGGACTTTGAAACCCAGGGATATGATTCCATGGAAACAGAGCTTTCTACCATATCTCATCCTCTGTGGGGGCCTCAGGAAATGCCTATTCCAGTGGTACCTCAACAACACCACTTTCACTGAAAACGGATAACATGGATCTCCTAGAGGTGTTTGCTAGAGCATCAACTATTTCAAACTGGATATATGAAAAGAATGGCATCATCCAAGCCTGTCAGTACTTAGGGAATAAGCCCTTTTCTTTAGACTGAGGATCAGGGTTTTTTAGAGAGCAAAATAGACCTCTACAAGTAAAATGAGAGTGCTAAATGTTATAGATATGTGGGTCTGTCCACATGGCATCAGTGTCCCTGAAGCAGTTCTGTTTTCAGGCTGCAAGTTCCATTATTTTCTAAAAACAGGATAAGCTATGAGAGAGCTGACAGTTTTAATTACCTACTGAAGCTGATCACATGGTTCTGGTACAGAAGAAACAAGTGACTAATGTTTCCCAACACATGATTCAATCATCAGTTCCACATTCAGGACTTGTCTCGGGTTCGTTTGAAATTACAACATGTCCCCATGTTGTGTAATAAAGGTTTGGCTAGCTTTCTTCCCTGGATCCCGGGAGGGGGGCTAAACCCTTTGGATTTCCTGAGTAATAAAAGTGTTGTTACTATTCATGATTCCCTCCTCAGTTTGTACTAATGAGGTGATTCATGGCTGTCCCCTAGCCAGCTTCAAGAAGGAGGCTGGTCATAAGGCAGTCATGTGATGAGAGAGTTGAGACTTTGAGTGGGTCCAACCTCCAGTGAGGGGAGGAGGACTGGAGATTAATTTCAATGATGTGGCCAAGGATAGAATATAATCCCAGTAAAATCTCTAGACCCATGGCTCAGTGGAGTTTCCTGGTGAACCCATCGATGTGCCTGGAGGGTTAATACACCCTGATTCCATGGGTTGAGATCTTGGAGGCTCTGTGTTTGGGACATGCCCAGACCTTACCTTGTGTGTCTCTTTATTTGGCTGCTCTGAATTGTATCCATCATAATAAAATTCATTATAAGTCTAGTGCTTTTATGATTCTGTGAGTTATTCTAGCAAATTATCAAATTTGGGGAGTCATGGAAACGCCCAAATGTGTAGCCACTTGGTCAGTAGTGCAGGCAGCCTGAGGATCACTTGAACTTGTGGCTGGCATCAAAAATAGAAACATTCTTGTAATGACTGCGACCTTAGCATGTGGGGTCTATACTAATTCCAGATAATTAGTGCAAGAACTCAATTTCAGTATATTAGTAGATGGTAGATGTGTTGGGGTTGAAACAGAAAACCCCCAAAGAAATAATGTATTATTAAACTACCCACTGACATATCTTTTGTTAATTGAGAATAACAAGACATTTAGCAGATATGCCCATTTTCTAAATCTTGGAACTTGGTATTATTCTTTATCTCAGTTACTTACTGGGATAAGTATTATCTATTGGACTAACTTTGACTGGATATAGTTTCATCCACACTGCTTCCACGATCAGCATTACGAGTATTACTAGCATCATGTTGAGTGCCCATGTGACTTGCTGTGGTATTCAGTAACTGAGAAAAGGGTGCTGGTAGCAGAGGTTTGGTCTTTGCCATTAGTGATGGAACCGTATGACTGATCCTCTTTATCACGCAGATGAACGAGAATGCCTAAAAAGACAGATATAGACCGAGCAGCCTGCACTCCCGTATAGGCTGTCCTATGGTGGCTTCATGATTACGTATTCAAACTCAGTTGAATCACAGGAGGCCTGAAATAAACTTTTCCCAGGAAAAAACTGCTTCATGTTTAGTATCGCTACGTCTAACAAGGCCTTTGAATCTGTTGTTATTACCAGAGATCCAGGGAGTGGCTCATGCCTACACGCTCCTTTTGTGTTTTCTTTATTGTAGTTTTTTTCTCTTTATAGAGAAAGCTCCATTTACCTTAAAGCAGTTATAAGCAATGTAGGAATTATCCACTTAATAATAATGATTTCTTTTTACTTCATATTTTACATTGACATTTAGTACGGAGCATGAAGAGAGTTTTGGGTTTTTGCAGAAAGTTTAAAGTTATTATGTTTAATTTCGATGTCTATTTAATTCTGGAGAGAACCATGAGAGTGCAACATTCTGGAAGAGTTGGGAGAAACGGAACTTAGAGAAGTCACTGAGGACAATAGCAGAAGCTAGGAAAATGAAAATCGATGATCTCAGTGTTTTACCATTTATCCTATATGAACTAAATTGGGAATTTGATTTAAAACAAACACTCTCCTATCACTTTACCCCACAAAAAACTGTAGCTAAGCGAGGAAATCTAGAGCGCTGTATCATGTTAAATGGCTTTAAAACTATATTTGCTTGTCACTTCACAAAGATAATCAACACAACATAAACGTTGTCCCTCCAGGATATCACACTGTTAACACTATGAATCTTTCTTTCAGACACTTTGATGGAGATCAGAACTTCTGAGTCATTTGGCATTTGTTTGTCCTACATTTCTTTTAATGCAAGCACATTTTTCATGACATTCCCAAAGTAAGTCTTGAAATTACTTGTTTTGTACATGTGTCATTGGTAATTCATATTGCATAGATACAGAGTAGAAACAAAATCTAGTTGAACATTCAGGTTCACTGTCAGCTATTCAGCACTACTTAATAATAAAGTGTATTCTAAATTCTAGTTGAGTATGCCTTCGCTGTTTTGAATGGATGATCTGGAGCAGGGATAGAGTTGAGCAAAGTGAAGTAAAATGTAATGGAAACTCACTTATGTGACAGATGGTTTATAATTACCATCTCATTTTAATATTAGTAGGTTAATTCGAAATGGTCTCATGCCCATGTTATATGAAAAGGACTTATCTCAAATTAAGTAAGTTTCCCAGTGTCATAGAACAATGAAGCATAATTCCAGAATCATACATACACAATTTTTAGCTTGTCACATGTTGAAGTCTACTATTTCTCCTCTTTCTCTGCTTTCTTTTCCTCCTTCTCTGATTCTTCTTTCCTTTTACTATGTATGTATAAAACCAATCAAAGTCAGCCAATGTCATATACCATGACTAAGCAGGATTTATCCCAGGGATGCAAGGATGGTACAATATCCGCAAATCAATAAATGTGATACGTCACATAAACAAATTGAGAGATAAAAACCACATAGTTATATCAATTGATGCTGAAAAAGCATTTGACAAAATCCAACACCCATTTTTGATAAAAACTCTCAGCAAGGTGGGAATAGAAGGATCATGCCTCAACATAATAAAAGCCATATATGACAAACCCACAGCCAACATCATACTCAATGGGCAAAAACTAAAACCATTTCCCCTTAGAACAGGAACAAGACAGGGATGTCCACTCTCACCACTCCTGTTTGATATAGTATTGGAAGTATTAGCCATCGCAATTAGACAAGAAGAAGAAATAAAAGGTATTCAAATTGAAAAAGAAGAACTAAAACTGTCCTTATTTGCAAATGACATGATACTGTACATAGAAAACCCTAAAGACTCTATTAAAAAACTATTAGACTTAATAAATGAATTTGGCAATGTAGCAGGATATAAAATTAATGCCAAGAAATCTATGGCATTTCTATACACCAATAGTGATCTTATAGAAAGAGAGACTAAAAAAACAATCCCATTTACCACTGCACCAAAAAAATTAAGAAACCTAGGAATACACTTAACTAAAGAAGTAAAAGACCTCTACTCAGAAAATGACAGGACATTGAAAAAAGAGATAGAGGAAGACCTAAACAGATGGAAGAATATACCATGTTCATGGATTGGTAGAATCAACATCATTAAAATGTCCATACTACCGAAAGCAATCTATAAATTCAATGCACTTCCCATTAAGATACCAACGGCATATTTTACAGACTTAGAACGAACTATCCAAAAATTCATCTGGAATAAAAAAAGACCCCGAATAGCTAAAGTGATCCTGAGAAAGAAGAACAAAGTAGTGGGATCTCCATACCAGATATCAAGCTATATTACAAAGCCACTGTTCTTAAAACAGCTTGGTACTGGCGCAAGAACAGACATATAGATCAATGGAATAGAATAGAGAATCCAGAAATAGACCCAAACCACTATGCCCAATTCGATAAAGGAGGCAAAAGCATACAATGGAGTCAAGACAGTCTCTTCAATAAATGGTGTTGGGAAAATTGGACAAATACATGCAAAAAAATGAAACTAGACCACCAACTTACATCATACACAAAAATAAACTCAAAATGGATAAAGGACTTAAACGTAATATGGGAAACCATAAAATACTAGAGGAATGCACAGGCAGTGAAATTGCAAATATGTGCCGAAGGAATTTCTTCACTGATACTGCTCCTAGGGCAACGGAAGCTAAAGAGAAAATAAACAAATGGGACTACATCAAAATAAAAAGCTTTTGCACAGCAAAGGAAACCATCAACAAAACAACAAGAAAGCCCACTGCATGGGAGAACATATTCGCCAATGATATCACTGATAAGGGTTTAATATCCAACATTTATAGGGAACTCATACAACTTAACAAAAGGAAGATAAACAATCCAATCAAAAAATGGGCAATGGACCTAAATAGACACTTTTCAAAAGAAGACATACAGAAGGCAGAAAGACATATGAAAACATGCTCAAAGTCACTAATTATACGAGAGATGCAAATCAAAACAACAATGCAGTATCATCTCACACCTGCCAGAATG
>PVJC01008389.1:0-49228 GCA_004026665.1 Murina feae | reverse complement strand
GTCCCAGCAAGGCTGGCTGGACGCAGATTTCCGGAGTTTTTTCTCCTATAATTGATACTGTTCCTTGAAGGCCTGGGGTAATTGATACACTGTTCCTTTAAGGCGGCCTTCTAACTACTAACGAAGCCTCCGCTGCCTCACCTCGCAGCGTCTATAATGAAACAATTGTTACTGTTACTGGTTAGGCCGGAGCTGCTCTTTCCTTCAGCTCCGGAGGATTCTATGATTGTTACAATGTTTCAAAAAGCTGTGTTTTGCTAGAGGCAGTTTAATCGGAGCTGAGCTGAGGGGCGAAGCTTCACTTTCGCTGCTGCCGCAATGGAAAGGGCTGTTTACTCAGGTCCGGGAGTGGCGGCCACCATGTTGGCTGGGCTAATTTGCATACAGCCGCTCTGATTGGCTGGTGGGCGTGGCTTACCCTGTCTCGGAGAAACGGTTAATTTTAATATTTCGCTTTTATTAGTTTAGATGTCACTATTTATCCCCTCTCCCATTGATGGATATTTGGGTTGTTTCCCATTTTGAGCTGTTTATAAATGAAGATGAGATGCAGATTTGTATTTTGTACTTACCTTTTGGCAGACATATTCATTTATTTCTCTTAGCGACCACGCCAGAGCAGAGTATGGCATATGTTTAGGATAATAGATACGTCAAACCGTTTTCCATAGTGGAATGTGGGAGAGTTCCAGTTGCCCTATAATCTTGCCATTGCTTGGTGTTGTCACTCTTAATTTGAGTCTTTCTAAGGTATGTAGTGGTATCTTATGTAGTTTTAATTTGCATGTTTCTGATGAGTGATGATGGTGAGCACCTTTTCACATGCTAGCTGGACTTTTGATCTCTTCTTTTGTGAAGTGCCTTTGTAAGTGTTTGATGGTTTTGCCTGTTATTTTTTAATGAATTGCATTTTTCTTACTGGTTCTAAATATAAACGCTTTGTCTCTTTATGGTCTGTGGCTTGTATTTTCACTCTCTTAATGATGTCTTTGGATGAGCAGAGTTCTCATTGTGAAAGAAGTCTCATTTACCATTCTTTTTTATGTTAGAGTTTTTGTGCCTTAAGACCTTTATCTGTCCCCAGGTCATTTTCAGAAGTTTCATAATTTTATCTTTCACATTTAGATCTAAGATCCATCTCAAATTATTATTATTATTACTAGAGGCCTGGTGCACAACACTTGTGCACTGGGGGAGGGAGGTCCCTCAGCCTGGCCTGCGCCCTCTCAAGTCTGGGACCCCTCAGGGGATGACCAACTGCTGGCATAGGCCTGCTCCCTAAGCCAGCAGTCAGACATCCCCCAAGGGGTCCTGCACTGCTGCAGAAGTGGGAGAGGCTATGCTCACCAGCTGTGAACCTGGCTTGTGGCTGAGCAGATCTCCCCTGTGGGAGTGCACTGACCACCAGGGGGCAGCTCCTGCATGGTGTGTCTGCCCCCTAGTGGTCAATGCGCATCATAGTGACAGGTCATTCCTCCGTTTGGTCAATTTGCATATTAGCCTTTTATTATATAGGATTATTATTTTGTATAATGTTCCCCAGCATTTTAATTTTGGCCTAGGAGTGGTGAGCTTTTTCTGTCTCCTTCAAATACCTTGGTACTCATTCTATTACTTTGTCTAATGAGGTCATTTCAAGGCAAGCTAGGTGGAGAAGCTGTGGAGATGTTTGGGGGAAGGAAAGCCTTTTTCTCAAGTCACATCTCTGAAGCATCCACATTTGCAGCTTTGAATCTATGTCTAATTTTGTTCTATGGAAATTCTAATTTACAAGCATGATGCAAAATTATAATTTGTTTAAAAGTTAGGAAATTATCTGAAAGTAGATCCTTCCTTCCAAAGCAAAGATGCACCAGAAGCAAAGAAGACTTTACTTAAAGCTACAGCAACAAGGGGAGACAGACTGGAACTTAGTCTGAGCTTAATCCCACTGCACTGAGGAAGCAGGGTTTCTAAAGGCTGGGTGAGCAAGGGGAAAGGTCCTGGGGAATGTTACTCCCTCTGTTAGTTTTTTGACTTTATCCAAAGGAAAAATAAATTCATATTTTTATGATAGGAGGTCATTTTGCAACTTGGATCAAGATACTCACTGAAATTAGGCTCCTCATCTCCCAAGAAGATAGGGAGATAGCCCTCTATCTTCTTTGATGATGACATTTCAAAGAGGTGGCTCCTAGGCCCTTGAGAAAGACATTTTTTGGGTTATTAAACTGGCAAGAGGCTTAAAAAATTACATATATCTCAGAGCAGGTAGAGAATAGGCAGTAATGAGTTTTCTAGAGAAAATGCTTTAAGTAAAAGGAGTTCAGGGCCTCCAGTGAGGAAGAAGCCTGTCTCCAGTTTAGCTGAGGGAATCCTTGCGGTTGTCTTGGTCACCTTCCTCTCTGAGACATTAATTGATAAGCTCACGCTGGAGCTGCCATCTGCTTCCTGGCCAACTACCTTATTTGTCTGCAAGTTGGTTGAACTAGGCAAGTGTGCTAGCTTGGCCAGGATGCCAAGGCTCTGAGTTGCTTTGGGGGATGATGAGGTTCTCAGGGCTTCAGAAGGGGAAGTGTGGCTGCTAGTTGCTACCACATTCTGGTGTGAGTCTGACACCTGCTTCCCTCTGTGCAGAAGAGAGAACTTCTGACCCTCTTTGGTTCAGAGCTAGATGCCATTGGCTAGATACGTTTTCCTGAAGTGAGGACTAGGGACCTCGTGGGTAGCACTGTGGAGTCTTCAAAGCTCTCCTATGTACCTCACCTGGGCCTTTCATGAAGCCACATCCATGGGCATCTCAGGAGCATAGCCAGGGTTTGGCACTTGGTCATCTTTTCCTGTTTTAGCTCCATATCCTGCACACACTCACCTCCAACACCCACTTGCCTTCAATACCCACTCGTCTCCCACACCTGCACCCCTCCTACACCCATCCTCCCACACCCCTTCAAAACCTATTCCCCTCCATCTCCCACACCCTTCTGACACCCACTCCCCTCTGACACCCACTTCCCTCCATCACCCACTCCCCTCCGACACCCACTCCCCTCTGACACCCACTCCCCTCTGACACCCACTCCCCTCCGACACCCACTCCCCTCCAACACCCACTCCCCTCCGACACCCACTCCCCTCCGACACCCACTCCCCTCCATCACCCACTCCCCTCTGACACCCACTCCCCTCCGACACCCACTCCCCTCCATCACCCACTCCCCTCTGACACCCACTCCCCTCTGACACCCACTCCCCTCCGATATTGCTCCCTCTGGCACCTCCTCATTTTAGGGCCTAGGGAAGTTTCACCTTCTGCTCAAGGAGGTAAGTCAATCTCTGTGCCAAATGGCTTGTCTGGAAAGAGTCTGCGTGTGGAGAAAGGGAAGAGTAGGCTAAAGGGTCAATGGGGAGAAGCAAGAGAGACCATTCTGGCTGGTGCCACACTGTGAACTGGGAAATGCCTAAGGCAGGGAAGGTGAAGATAATTTACACTGGGGTCCTACTTCCTCCCAGACTCCAGAGGACCAGTTCTGGAAGGCTCTCCCTTTATGTTATTTATTTAATCAGAAATATGAAAAAAATAAGTAAAAAGCACACCAGAAAACAAATACTCAAACACTCTTGGGGTTTTTAGGAGCGATTACGGTAAAATGATCTCATTTGACTGGGATTAGAATGTATGATGGGAGAATGGGTGGGGGAGTGAGTGTTAGAGCTCACTCTTGCTGCTCTGGGTCAACAAAAAGCCTCTTTTCCTGGGCCTTGTTTTCAAATGAGGTCCTGCCACCAGGGTATAGTAATCATGTTGTTTAAATTAGTGTTTGTTTTTAACACAACAATACTGAGGAGCGATGAGCAAATTTCTAAAAAGAAATAATTGCAGCAAATGAAGACCAAAAACATCCTCTCTCATTGAGGGAGAATTGAATCCCTATAACTCAAACACAAGCGGGTAGGCTACGAAATTTGGAGCCCTAATTTTGGTGTCAGACAGTTTGGGTTTCTACCCTTGCTTTGCCCCTTTCAAGCTGTGTGACCTTAGGAAAGATGCTGAACCTTTCTGAGCTCCTCTTTACAATGGGAATTTAACTCTCAAAGGGTCAAAGGGATTAAGGAGAAAATATATATAACAAGTGTGGCAGTGCTCTGAGATGGGGCTGCCAGATAAAACACAGGACACCTGGTTAAATTCAAATCTCACAGAAACCACACATGATTTTTTTTCTTCATATAAACACGCTCAAATAGTTTAATTACTAGGTGCCCTGTATATTTATTTGCCGAATCTGGCCATCTTACCCTAGCATGTTAGAGGCACTTGGTAATGTGTTCTCATTTTCACTTCCTCATAAGCTGATCTAAAAAGGACTTCAGACAAAGCCTGATTTAAGTGTTGCTAAATTGTGGTTGCAGAATGAGGAGATAAGGAAAGATGACGGTAGCAATATGGGTTATAACCATATTCTTATTACCACAAATAGAATAGTCCAAAAAATAGCATCAAAACACTGAAGGCCAGCACAGTATCCTACTTTGATCATTAATTCGCATGTTATGGAGAGTTTAAATAAATTATGGTTCTCTCCAATGATGGATGTTCATCTAGAGATTTGAAATTATGTTTATGGTAAGTTTTTTAATAATGTGGGAAAGTGTTTAAAGCATAGTTTTGAGAGAGAAAGGCAGAGTAGAAAATTTTAAATACATTATGCTCTCTATTAATTAAAATGCATAGAAAATATCTGGGAGGAAACATGACAATAACTCTGGGTTATAAGATTTTTTTGTTCATTCTTGCATCTTTAGCGTTTTCAATATTGTCAAAACTTTCTACAATGAACTTTTAGCTTGAAGGTAATGTTTAAAGTTCTCTCTTAAATTACACTAGAATTCACAATTTAGCAATTGTTTTAAATGATAAATAGAATTCTAAGTGAATTAAACACAAGTGGTGGGAAACAACATAAGTTTATTGACAAAACATAGTATGTTCAGATTGTAACAAAACTATATAGTTGATCTTTAAAAAAAAATCCCCTTTGTTATGCTGCATAACACAAACAGGAAAGTATATAAAATACAAATGTACATTATTTTTAAAACAGAGACCCAGGTAACCATCTCGGTCAAAACACAGACCGATGTCAGTGCCCCAGAAGCCCCCATGTCTCCTTCCTTTCCCAATTACAACTCACTCTCTCCTACCAAGTGGGTTTGTGTAATTTGCTTCCTTTTCTTTTCATTTCCGCTTTACCACCTAAACTGCATTCCGAAAAAATACAGATTAGTTGGGCTTATTCCTGAACTTGATATAAATGGAATCTTGTGTCTGGCTTCTTTTACTAACATGCTTGTCTAGCATTGTAATCATTTATTCCTTTTTTTTGTTGCCGTGTTGATATTTCAGCCTAGGAATCGGCTACCCGTGATGTGTCCATCCTGCTGTTGATGGATATTTGGGGTGATTCCAGGTGTTGGTATGTGAACTGTGGCTGCTGTCAACATGCCCACGGCCCATGTCTCCTGGTGCACATGTGCTCACTGGGGCTGGTGTTCTAGTTTCTGTGACTTTATGCTGTGCTAACGAGATTTCTACCCATCTGTGACCGTAAAAGGGAAAACTGATAAAGACCTGGAGTTTGGAAATCTGAAGCTGTGGCTCTTGCTGTCATGGATTGGTTCCTATTCCTGACAAATTCATATTTCAAAGGACTGAAAACCCAGCAGTTTTCTTAAATGTCAGAATAAACCTGCTGTTACTTTAAATGCATTCGACATTCTTTTAAATGGCAAGAAGCAGTCTTAAAAGCTTTTTTATTTCAAATTAATAGCATACAAATGCGAAAGTCTCTCTTTTGTGACTGATAAAAACATTTGCCAATATTCCAAATTAGACAATTTGTTTTTAGCCAGAATCAGAAAAAAATGTTTTGAGCTGGAAGAAGTTTTAGAGACATTACCTAGTTCAATCCCTTCATTTCATGAATTAGTAACTGAAGCCTCCTTGAGGTCAAATATCTTCTCAAGGTCATACTTAACTAGTGTAATACCAAGACTACAATGAAAATTTCTGACTTCCAACTTTGTATATTATTAAATTCCTCTAAAATATTACACAGAGCCACCTTTAAAATTTTTTTAAAATATATTTTTATTTATTTCAGAGAGGAAGGGAGAGGGAGAGAGAGATAAAAACATCAATGATGAGAGAGAATCATTGATTGGCTGCCTTCTGCACGCCTCCTGATCGAGCCCCAACCGGGGCATGTGCCCTGACTGTGAATCAAACCTTGGCCTCCTGATTCATAGGTCAATGCTCAACACTGAACCATGCCAACTGGGCCAGAACCACCTTTTAAACTATTGGACATGTAGAAGACTAAGAATGTTACTGTCACTGTCACCATCATTACATCTGACGTAAATACGAGCCCTTCTGCTTGATTTTCCTGGCGCCTCATTGCTTTCACACATGCGTAAGATGATGCGTATGCTATGGCACTGGTGCAGTGGCCACTTTTGTGTAACACTTCAATCCATATGGCAACAGATGGTTATACATGGTTGAGTTCTTGAAAGTCGCAGTTCTGTATTTACCATAACCATTGAATGGAAGAGCATTGGAGACAGCAACTCTTTGCAAAATCTAGTCTTGTGATTCCAAAATGTTTGTCTGAGATCTGGTACTAGTTTGGGATGGTGCTTTTCTTTGTCTGCGGTAACGTGAGAGAGAAAAAAAAAAGGATAAGAGCAAGGAGTTTTCCATAAAGTTAAGGGATTACCTTTGATGCGAAGACTTGTCTTTTCTACATTTTTGTGTGTTAAAAAGCACTTTTTTAAATAGTATTTTTCATGATATTTATATAAAAATATTTTTGAGGACAATGCTTACAACTGTTTTATTTCACTATCATATAGACAGTTCTTAGCATAGTGACTGACATATAACAGAGAATAAATATTTAAACAAAAGAGTACAAAATTAATAAATGTAGTTTGGTCACCAATTTGGGGATGGCGGAGGCCAGGAGAGAATTTTACTAATGTTGGAAATGTAGAAGTCTGGTAAATTTCCGATTCTCACTCCTGAGAAGCAGTCCAAAACACCTAGTGTATTGGAGTGTCCTCTGAAAATTCACACCTACCTGGAACCTCAGAATGTGAGCTTATTTGGAAATAGGGTCTTTGTAGATTCAATCAAGTGAAGACGAGATCATACTGCATTAGAGGACCCTGTTCCAGTGACTGATATTCTAATGAGAAGGGGGATATCTGGATACAGAAACACAGAAGAAAATCATGCCAGGACAGATCCAGAAGACAGGGATCACAGTGATGCAGCTCTAAGCCAAGGAATGCTGGCAACTGCCAGAAGCTGTTTGAGGCAAGAAAGGATCCACCTTCACCACTCTCACCACCCCCACCAGTCCTCAGAGGGAGCATAATCCTGCCAACACCTGGATTTTTTTTGGACTTCCAGCCTCTAGACCTGTTGTTTTGAGCTACCCGGTTCATGGTACTTTGTTATAGCAGCCCTAAGAAATGAATGCCATGTATCTAGAAGTACAGACCAGCAGTCATGGGAAGCAGAAGAGAAAAAGGCAAGATTTCTAGGGATTGACTGTGTCTCCTATAATCTATTTTGGGGAAAAAAAGAGAATACAACACTACTTAGTCAGAGTATAATTAATGACTATAAGTATAGGGACTCGAGGATACATTTCTATTTTTAGTCACAGAAGATTCAGGAAAAATGCTTTGGAATGATGTAGGAAGGATTTATGTTAGATATGAATCTGAATGGAAAGAGGTATTAGGCACTTGTTAGAACCCAAAATGTGTTTCTAAAAAGCTGGTTATACATCAGTTTTTAAAAATTAACATATTTTAAATGTAGTAATAATTTAGGAACCCAGTATTTAAAGCAATCCTATCTAAAGAGGGAATATGCTAATTGACCCTCACATCATTGTAAAAAGATGGTGATGCCTACAGCCAATAAGGAGGGAATATGCTAATTGACTGCCCCACCCTCAAAGATGGTGGAGCCCACATCTGCCTCTGGAGTCCCCCAGTCTCCTCAGGCCCCCAACAGCTCAGGGCCACCTGAGGTGCAGGCAAGCCTCAGATATTGGCAGCCTCGCTGCCCAGGGCCAGCCAGAGCTGCAGGTAACCAGGGCCAGGCGAGGCTTGCACTGCCAGCAGTGTCAGCAGCAGAGGTGTGATAGGGCGTTGCCTTCCCCCCGACCACCAGGTTGCCTCCTGCCCCTGAGGGCTCCAGGACTGTGAAAGGGGGCAAGCTGGGCTGAGGGACTCCCACTCTAGTGCATGAATTTTCATGCACCGGGCCTCTAGTTGTATGATAAAGTCATACATAAGAAAAAGAATGAAGAATAGCCTGGGAAGAAATAATCATACCTTAATTTATATATCTAAGTTTTCATAATTCCCATTTGCCTAAAATAAGAACTGTGTATACAAAAGAAGAGAATAGGTAAATTTTAACTACAGATGGAAAGAAAATGGCAATGTCTATACATAAGCTTTCTTAGTGCAGGCATTTTTGTTCATTCTCTTTATTGGGGGTAAATGATGCTGACACATAAAAGTTCCAGATAATTTTCATTGTTACCAGAAGTACTGGGATTCCATGGTCTTTAAGTGATCTAATACTTCATTGTTGTGACCTTCAACACATGTTTATTTCTACGAGGCAGGATGTGAGAAATAATAAAAAACAAAAGATTATGGGATTAAAAAGGATACACTAAAATCTGAAAAGCTGACAAACTGTATCTATAAAATGGACTACCTAAAGTAGTAATGTTAATCTAGGCTCTTGAAGCATTCTTAGAAGGGTGGGGTAAGGCTTTAGTGAGCTCAGGGGGTCTCATCCTGCCAGTGGGCAGAAAACATATGAATTCAGTTTGGCCACCTGGGGCTCATTTCTTGCACCAGAGCAGTAATTTGCTAAATGGATCCCTCCCAGTAAAAAAAGAATGAGTAAATAGTGAGCAATTTAGTCATGGTAAACCACTAGTAGCTCAAGGGATATAAAAATGTGAAACTATAATTAGATTCCTGTTCATAATGTACTAACTAAATGTATTACATTGTATATTGCATCTTTCTAAGTTTATTTCTGGACACAGCTGAGTCCTTAACAGACGGAAGGCATCCCAGCTATCAATTCATGCCTCCATTAAAATTCCAACTACTTATACTAGAAAAAAATTCCAAAGATAGTTTCTTTTATCTTGGATCTAAGGATGCAAACAGGGTTAACCTAGACGCAAAACACAGCAAGTCAGTAATAAGTCACACAGCATAAAATAAACTGTGGCAGTAAACTGAAAATTATGTTCTCGTTTTCTATACTTAGCTGTTAGAATATTTTAACAAGCTGGCATCAAGGTTTGCAATTTTCACATCTCTTATTTCTTTTCAGGATTATCTTTTAGCATTATGAGAGGTGATTCTTTGAGAAGGGTGGCTAGAAATGTGATATTAGATGATTGTACATTTGAAGCACTTTAAAGGTTGGGGTGGGTGTCATTCAGGAGTCACGTGATTTCAGGATATTGGTCTACTCCCCACTCTACTTTAAAGTGGAAGAAGCTGTTTCATGGGTGTCTGGAAAATATTTATCCTGTACTGAAGTACTTTTCTTATTCAGTATAGTGTGTGCTGGCTCAGATGGTCTGAATGACATTTTACAGTACTAGAAAACTCCAAGTACAAGTTTCATGGCCCAATCAATGCAATATTTCAACTACCAAATTCCAGTGATCTGGTGTTAAGGGCACTGCCTATTCATGAACTTTCATTTTTTTTCTGTCTCCTCTCACCTTCAAGTTGAGTAACTTTATGGAAGGTTTGGAGGTTGAACAAGGTATGAGTCACACTGTGGACACTTGCTCTTCTTTCTACTCAACTCTGATTTTCATTATTCTGAGTAAGAGGAAATATAGCATCGTTCAGATTATGAACACTATGCATACAATAGTTTCTACATTAGCCTCCTCCTCCTCCTCCTCCTCCTCCTCCTCCTCCTCCTCCTCCTCCTCCTCAATTTAATAATTCCTTCTACCACCCCTGCCCCCTTTCTATATTTTGGATTCTAAATTCTCTGAGCAATGCTTTTTCTTTAAAAATTTTCCCTTTGGAGGAGGTGTTTTCGTTATAAATAACTTCAAAGAGTAAACAAAGTTCCTAGCGAATAAAAAGGCTAGGTGACTGTGTAATGCTAAATGACAAGAACCAGAGCTAGATTAAGTACAGTACTATAATTTCTTTTCATGGTCAGACAATCATATACTTTACAAAGTGTTCTCCCTGAAATTCTAGCACCCACCTGACACCATACAGTTATTACAATATTATTGACTATATTCCCTATGCTGTACTTTTATACCCCCATGACTGTTTTTCAACTACCAATCTGTTTTTCTTAATTCCTTCATCTCTTTTACCGTTCCCCCTCTCTTCCGCCTCCATTCCTCTGGCAACCACAGGTCAGGTCTCTGTATCTATGAATATGTTTCAATTTTGTTTGTCCATTTATTTTTTTCTTGAGAGTCTACATATAAGTGAAATCATATGGTATTTGTCTTTCTCTGACTGACTTATTTCACTTAACATAATACCCTCTAGTTCCCTCCATGCTGTCACAAATGGGAAGACATCATTTTTTTTATTACAGCTGAGTAATATTGCATTGCATATATGTACCACAACTTTTAAAATCCACTCATCTATTGATGGGCACTTGAGTTGCTTCCATATCTTGGCTATTGTAAATAACTGCAATGAACATCGAAGTGCATATATTTTAAATTCATATTTTGGCCCTGGCTGGTTTGGCTCAGTGGTTGGACTGTTGCCTCCTGGACGCAAAGGGTCCAGGTTCAATTCCCTGTCAAGGGCATGTACCTGGATTGCAGGCCTGCTTCTGGCTTGGGGTCTGGGTGTGTGCGAGGAGGCAACCCATTCTCTCTCACATTGATGTTTCTCTCTCCCCCCTCCCTCCTACTCAAAAAAGAAAAAATTAGTGTTTTGAATTTCTTCAGATATATATATACCCAGAAGTGGAATCCCAGGTCATAAGGCAGTTCCATATTTATTTTTTTGAGAAAACTCTATACTGTTTATAATTTCTCAGAGAGGATGCTAATGGACACTGCGCTAATGGTGATAGTATTTATAATTAAAATAAACTTTTCTTTAGTTTGTTACATTAAAGAAATATAATTTTAGAAAGCAGATATATGGGAGTTAATATACAGACACACTCACTGCTTTCCTTGTCATTTATTCCAAACTTGAAGATCGAAGGGAAACAAATTGAGAGCCTTGACTTAGGCCTTTTTTCCTTTTCAGGTATAGGCATAGGAGTGGATCGGTTCGGGGTTCACCATTTCCACAAGGAACATTTAACTTACTGAAGTTAGAATAACCAGCCGTTGTCTCTCCCGGCCTTGAAAAAGTGGGGAAAACCTGAGTTTGGCTTAGTTTGTGCATTTGTATCTCACACAATGGGTGGAGGTGAGGATCTAACACTCGGGACCTAACACTTTGTACCATTTAGAGTCCCTCAAAGCCCGTATTTTCAATTAGTAAAGAAAATGAAAGTCTTCTGGGGAGCGGGAGCAGGAGCGGGAGGGTGTGTACAAATTAATGAACAAGAACATTCCCGGGCACAGAGTTCAACAGCAGAGGGCACACTACCCACTGTCAATGGCCAGCAGCGGGCGGCGACGAGGGGGCAAAGTGTAAGGATCTCTGGGACTTGTAGTCCATCCGTTTCCATTGGGCACCTCCGTCCCTTCATCGGCACTACAAATCCCAGGGTGCATCGCACGCCGCTCCTTCAGCCCCTCCCTCGGCACTGGGACCTCCCGGGAAACTGCCCCTGCCCCGCCCGCGTACGCACGCGTCAGGTTTGTTTACTCTGAAGCCCCGCCTCCCCTGCGTTCCCCAACTCTCCCCACTCCTCCCAGGAATGCCGTCATGCTAGTGATGCATATTCATGAGGCTCACGTGGAGCGGCCGCCCGGCCCAACTCCCGCCTTCCCGCTCCAGGCGCGTGATTAATATTCAATGAGCCTCGCTTCGCGGCTGGTGAGCCGGAGGGAGGTGGGGAGAAGGCGGGTCCTGCGCGCGGGAGCCCGCGAGCCGCGCGGGGAGGGCGTGTGTGGGGGGGCGGTGGCGGCGAGGCGGGCGCGCGGGATGGAACACCGAGACACCGACGGAATGCTCCGAATTGCCACATAATCCCCTGGAACGGCCGCGCCGATCGCCATTGGCTTCTCCCTTCTCCCCGCGCCGCCGTCTCCCACCTTGGCCTCTCCGCCTCCCTCTCCGCCCGCTGCCTCCCGGGCTGGGGGGGAAGCGCGAAGCCCCACTGCAATGGAGCCCGCCGCCGCGGCCACGGCGCAGCGACTGCCAGAGACAAGCAGAGAAGACCGGGCTCCGGCTGCGGTGGCGGCGGCAGCGGCGGCGGCGGCGGCGGCGGCAGTTCTGGCGGCGGCCGGGGGCGGCCGGAGCCCGGAGCCCGCACCGACCCGGGCGGCCCCGAGCGGCGGGGCGCGGGAGGAGGAGGCCCCCGGCGAGGCGCAGCCCGGGCCGTTGCCGGGCAGAGCGGGAGGCACGGGGCGCCGGAGGCGGCGCGGCGCGCCCCAGCCCCACGCTGGCGGGGCTGCCCCGGGGTCCGGGGCCGGCAGCGGCGCCAACTCCCTCCTGCTGCGGAGAGGGCGGCTGAAGAGAAATCTGTCCGCGACCGCCGCCGCCTCGTCGTCCTCGTCCTCATCGTTGTCGTCCTCGGCCGCCGCCGCCTCGCACTCCCCCGGCGCCGCCGGCCTCTCCGCCTCCTGCTCGGCCTCGGCGTCGCTGTGCACCCGGAGCCTGGACAGGAAGACGCTGCTCCTGAAGCACCGGCAGATGCTGCAGCTGCAGCCATCGGACCGGGACTGGGTGAGGCAGCAGCTCCAGCGGGGCTGCGTGCACGTCTTCGACCGCCACTCGGCCTCGACCTACCTGCGCCCCGTGCTCTGCACGCTGGACACCACGGCCGGCGAGGTGGCCGCCCGCCTGCTGCAGGTGGGCCACAAAGGCGGCGGCGTGGTCAAGGTGCTGGGCAAGGGACCCCCCGACCGCGGCCCCCGGAGCGAGCCGGCGGAGCCGCGGGACCTGGGGCCACCCCCGGGGAAGAGCGGGCTGGCTGCCGTCGGGGCCCCGCCGCGCGCGCCTCCTGCCGACCTGCCGCTGCCGCGCGGTCCGAGGGGGTGGGCGCACTGCGCCTCCCGCGTCAGCCCCGCGCTCTCGGATTCCAGCCCCGGCGAGCCCAGCACCCCGCGGCCCTTGGACGGCGCGGTCGCGGGCCCGGTCTCCGACACCGAGAGCTTCAGCTTGAGCCCCAGCGCCGAGAGCGTGTCAGACCGCCTGGACCCCTACAGCAGCGGCGGCGGCTCCTCGTCGTCGTCCGAGGAGCTCGATGCCGACCCGGCGCCAACCCCAGCGGGAGCTCCGGGCCAGTCCTGCCCGCCGGACCGCTCTGCACACACCCTGCCCGGAGCGGATACCCGGCCGCCTTCCCCGATGGCCTCCCCTTCTCTGCTGCAGCCAAAAGCCCCGGGAGCCGTCGACTGCCTTGACGGGGCCTCCTGCGATCCTCCTAGGGAGGAGAAGGCGGCGGCAGCCGTGGCCTCTGGCCTCCCCGAGTCGATCCCGGGTGGGACCCGGGCGATCGCTGAGAAGGCGCCTGCACTGCCCACCCTTTACGTGCAGTTCCACGGAGAGACCACCCGGCGCCTGGAGGCGGACGAGAAGCCATTGCAGATCCAAAATGACTACCTCTTTCAGCTGGGATTTGGGGAGTTGTGGAGGGTGCAGGAGGAGGGCATGGACTCGGAGATTGGCTGCCTCATTCGGTTCTATGCAGGTAAGGCAACCATCTGCCCTTGGACGTGTGGGGTGTCAACACTTCCAGGTCCCGAAAAAGGAGCCAGGTCGGTGTCTGTTGGCCAGACCCGAGTAAACGCCGGTCCTCGGCGGCGCTCTTTGTTATTTCTTTACAGCTTTCACGGCGGGGATCTGTGTAATATTCCGTTGAGCAATTGTTCAGTGCGCGGGTTTGGCCAATCTTGAGGGCTCAGAGGTTGGGAAGCCCTGTGGAGGAGGTGGCAGAGCCACCAGGAAGTACTGCAAGCAGAGACTCCTGAAAGAGGCGGTAGTCCATTTAACAATGAACCTGTTGGGTTTTGTGGCAGTCTGGGGTTTCAGGTCAGCTATCACGTGCACTTAATACCGATGGAGGGACGTGGCCAACAGCAGCGCTCTCCCACACCCTCTCTGCATCGACTGTCCGCTCTTGGCCACTCAGGAGCTCCTCGCTTGTCGACTGGTGCACGTTCAGCTCGCTGCCGTGTTTCTATGCCCACTTAGTCCTCCTTAGAAGCTTCCCAGATGGGATCCTTACAGTGATATGTCCCCCCAGTGCTTTTATGCTTATTACAGTCTCCTCTGCAAGTTCGATTCTTGCATCAAAAAACGACTTTAATTCCTTCATTTCTTACAGCCTTTATAGCCAGAACTGACTATTGCAGTGTGATTTGCAATTGAGATTAGAGTAAGACTTTAAGTGGTTAATATCTCTAAAATCCTCATTCTCTTTTCAGTTCTAGGTTGAATTTTTTCAGTTCTAGGTAAAATATTCTATTCTTGTTCAGCTTTATTGAGATATGATTGACATATCAAATTCTTGACTAAGGGTAACTAATATTTCTCTTTTGATTAAAGACTTGACCAGTAATGAATTGTTATATATAAGTTGTTTGCATCCTTTCTCCTTCTGGGTTGAAGAATTATGTTCTTAGTGACAAGGAATTTTAAAAAGTTAGCATAACAATATTAAATCAGGAGAGTTACATCTTCCCCAACTTTATTATTCTAGGTTGTGGAAAAATAATCATGCTTGTAATTAATCTGTAGCCGTTTGTGCTATTTAGTTATTTTTGGTCCAACTGTGGCAGTTCTGTCAGTTTGAATGAAGAAAGAAATCTTTACTCCCACATTGAAATATGCACGACCAGTAGCATTCCTGTTGAGATGTTCCTCTGGGTTTCATTGAAGCTTTTCTGTAATTTAAGTGGATTTCTGATAGATTTTTTGCTTTATAAAGAAAACCAGGTCACAATATAATAGTATTGGCTGTTTCTGAAGATAAAATCCCAACTGGATGACGTACCTTTAAAGTTTATGGGGCCTGGAAAATAGGTGGCTTTGTTGTGTAGGAGTGAGTTACATTCTTTTCTCCTGTAGCTCATCCACTGTGCAAAATTACAGAAACATTAAATGGTACTCACACTTACCATGAGAATATTTTATTAACTTGAGAATGATAAATATCCATATAAACAAACTAATATATATGGAACATATTAAACAGTATTGAGCATATTTTATATGGAAAGAGCTCTGCTCTCTTTTTTTCTCGATTACTAGTAGACATGTTGGTCATGATAAACGTTAATGGGAAGTTTTTGGGTGTCATGGTCATGAAATTTAAATCTTGGATTTCCCCTAGATTGTCTCTTCAGGTGTGTCTAAAATCCTCTTAAGTGAATGATACACAGTATTTTTTTAACATCTAAGTATAAAAGTGACAAATTATCTTTCTGGTTAATTTTTGTGGTCTTTTTGTTTTGTTCATGAAAAGCAGTAATTGTCACTTCATTCTGAACTTATTTACTACATTTCTGTATACACACCATAAATACATATGTACTTCTCGGTATACGCTCATAAAAATAACTAATAGTGAGCCACACACAGTATCTAACCTGTTCTAGAATATGAAGCCAGTGTACAGGTGTCTAGAAGGAAGTTGCCTGGTCCTTAAAAAGATGTCTAATTGCCTTTTTAATGTACAAAGTTTACCTTATTTTAAGCCTACATTAATATTCTAAACATCAGTTGCTAAATAACAAAATTTAGCAAAAATGAGACCACTTGAACTTTTGCAAGGAAGTTGATAAGCAGAAGAGCCTTGTTTTTAGGTGGTCTCACTTATTATGTATGGGAACATTATCAGGACTTCACATGCACCAGAAGTTTGCACCTCGCTGGAGGAGATTCCTAGAAATTACTCCTGTGTTGCAGTGGAATGTAGGACACCCAACTGGAAAGTGTTACATTTTGGTAGTAATTCTTTTCCTTAGGAAGAAGAGAATTAGTGTTTGTTTTAGATGACACCCTCAAGGGTGTCCTACACCACATTTGTTTTTATAATTTAATATGTGACTTACTCTTGAATTTATTGCCTGAATATCTTTTTGTTTATACTTGTACTTGGAATTAAGGATAGAGTAGGAAGTTATCTTTGACGCTTTTAGAATATCTTCCTATATTTAAATTGAGTATGTTATCTGCTGTCTATCTAGTTTATTTAGTCAGCTGTGTGTTTTGAGAAGTTCTAGTTTGGCGGAGAACTTTCATTCTCTTGAGGGTCACCTTTCAACTGAATTTTAGTATTTATTATCCCACACAAGTTATTTTTAAAAGGCTTTGAAAGCCATTTGTGGTTGCTTTGAATATTTAAATATTTATTTGGGTAAAGTGAAATGAAAGTCCTTAAGGAACTAGAAGGTATTGGACAAAAAGTACTCATTACTAGATTGTTAATGAAGATTTATTTTGAAAATTGTTATTGCTCCTACCAAGCAATAATTTTTTATTCTTTATTTAAAATATGAAAAAATTTAAATGGCTTTCTCTGAAGTTACTTGTCTTAAGTATGGTAAGTATGTTAACATTTAATTTCCATTCAAAATCAGCTATCTTAAATTTTGCCTTAGAGTAATTTTAGGTTAAAAAACTTAAGAATTTAGGTTTCTCAACATAAGTTATGGACTTCAAAACACTCATGAGCTTGTGTTTTGGAGTCTGAGTCATTGATGAAATGCAGTAAACTACATATTTTTATAGTTTTTACTTTCTTCCACCTTTTAGACTTCAGTAGTCTAGCTATTTCAGTTCAAATTTTAATAGTAGGAAAAGAGTTGACAGAATGGAGAACACATCACTGTGCCTAGTGAATCTTGGACAAGATATTTTTTGTGTGACTTCTTAGGATTGCTGAGAACGATATCCTTACCCCTCTCATATATCTTCTCTTTTTCTCTTCTGGGAATGATCAAACCTTACATGGCTTCCTACATGCAAACCAAGAAGGGGTGGTTCAGCATTAAGCTGTAATATTGACAAGCAGTCTCATTACTATAATTATAGCAGTATTGAGTAACGTGGTATGAACATGTGACACCAGTCCTGAACAGTCCTTTTAATTTTAAGAACAAAAGGTTTAACTTCGTTTTGTATTTGTTGTTTTTATGTAAAATGCATTCTATCTTTTCTTTCATAGC
Source organism: Murina feae (assembly GCA_004026665.1). Classification (NCBI taxonomy): domain Eukaryota; kingdom Metazoa; phylum Chordata; class Mammalia; order Chiroptera; family Vespertilionidae; genus Murina; species Murina feae. Next base: position 31,829 of record PVJC01008389.1, on the reverse strand, counting down.
TGGTTTGATGACATGTATTAACATGTTGGATTTTATTTTCTTCAAAAATCTTAAAGGGCTTTCACATAAATTATCTCATTTGTCCTTTGCAAACATTATCAGGAGGGATCTGTGCCAATCCCCTTTTCAGATGGGGAAACTAAAGCACAGAGAGGTTCCACTCTTGCTTGCGGTTTTTCAGTCCTTGGCAGAGCTGAGAATAGATTAGCTTGGATATTCTGTTTTGCAATTCATATCACTTTCCATGAATCGATGCTGAATTTCATTTACACTTGAATTTTCACTTGGTTAAAAGCATCAGAAAATATGCTATTTTTGTTGGTAATGAAGTGATACTGTCCTCTCATCCAAAGTGGTGTTCGTTGTGAAATGTGGAGGGTTCTATTTTTGTCATGCTGCCTTTGAAAACATAAAGAACCAAGACTGGCAAATAAGTAGACAGGATAGAAAGAGACCGAAATATTCTAAAATAAATTTCCTGGTTGCAAATAGTCATACTTGCACTTAAGGTGATATGAAATAAAGTTTACCTAACAATTTTCTGTTTTCTTATTCACGCATGCCTCATTTTTTAGGCTGTAAATCTTCATTGGCTATAGAGAATTAACACTTTATCTGAAAAGTGGATAACTTGAGGCGAGGGGTGTGACAGTACATTTCCTTTAAATCATAGCTGTACTTATAAAGTTTTGAAAAAAAACCTTTGATGAAATGTTTGCTTAAGCCTTCTATTTTAAGACAGAGTTATTTGTACTTTAGTGATCAGTACTGCTTTATTGGTATTATTGTGCTGTTAGACAGTTTTTATAATTTATATGTTATATAGTGGTAGAGAGTTAGCTGTTGTCCCTAAATTTCATAGTTATTCCTAAAATGGGGTATCCTGTGCTCATTGAAATAATTGTAGGGAAAGGATATGTGTGTAAATGAGTTTGTAAAGTTTCTGTATTGAAAATTGTATCTTTTTGTTGCTATAAGATTGTTAAATCAACCTCCTTAAGTGATTGGTTATTCAAAGATTATTATTGTTAAAGTGTAAGGTGTTTTTGTTGTGTTTTATTTTCTTTATAGAACCCTGAATTTGATTTATTGGTAACATAACATTCATTGACATCGTATATGATCCAAGCCTTGCATAATACTTGGCATTTTCGTTTAAACATTTGTTGAGTTGAATTTGTGGAATTTTGTTCAGCAGCTGGTGGTGCATGCCCTGATTTTCAGCCCTCCATGCTGTTTGGGTCACCAGGGAAGAGTTAAACACACACACACACACACACACAGGCATTTCTCTAGTGGCAGGAGATTTTAGATGTGCCACATACTATTAATATCTTCTATTTCACGTGAGTGAAGCTCTATGTGGACTTTGAGACAGCAGTTCTCAAAGCTTTCTTAGGGTTAACAGGTGCTCCACCCTTCCCCCCCCTTTTCAAAGGCATATCTTACTTCAACTTTGAGATGAATTTAATGAGGCATCTGTCAAATGAGGCATCTTAGATTTAATGATTTTGTTGTGTGCCAGGGTTGAACACAGTTCAGTCTCTCTGGACGAGAGAAGGGTTTAATTGTACTGTGAAAGTTGAGAGATCCTGAAGCACTCAATAGAAACGCTTTTCCTTTACAGACTCCTGACATTTTGAAAAAGAGAAAGAGATGTTATCAAAATGTCCAAAACAGTCTGGGAAAATGAAGCCTTTAGTAAAAAAAATCCCACCTCTGAAAGCTACTCCACCCCTTTAATCCCAGGCATCTGGTACAGCACTGGTAATGAGGGGTTTTGAATCTAGCCTCATGTTCCTGTGCTTCTAGGGCAAACTCTTTTCTATACTTACCTTTGGTTTTCTAAAGACAGTATAAGTAAAACAAAACTAAAACATTGACCATGTGGATTCTTTAGACATACGGTATTTACAACTGAAGTCTGTGTGACTGCTTGTGTTTGTATGAAACTTCAGCTCTAGGCTTTGGAAGGTTTTGGTAAATTGAAACTCAGGAATCTGAGATGAATAGACTTTATTGATACTTCTGTTAAGGAACATTCGGATATTTGGTTAAATATGAAATAGCAGCTCTTTCAAGTAGTGTGATACTGTACTTCAGAATTAAGCATAGTGATAGTCACTGGATTCCTCAAGTGTTATTACACTTTGATTTAGAGATTGGATGGTTTTCTTATGTATTATGTCTACATACAGGCTGGGGCAAAAGTAGATTTACAGTTGTGAGTATGCCAAACACAGTTTATTCTTGTTTGTTAATTATTGTATTTCATACAAATAACTGTAAACCTACTTTTGCCCCATCCTATGTAATATATATGCCTGGTATATCTTTTAGTATGTTAAATGAAACAAAGTACAATTATCCCATAATGCCACATTCATGCTGAAATAATTGTTTTCCTGTTGTATTTTTACATTTGAGATTGCCTTGATAAATTATAAAATGCATTTAATGATGAAGTATGTTGTTGAGTTCGAAGTCCAGTGGTCTTTGAATTTGGAAGAAGTACTATTGGAAGTGGATTCATATATTCTATTTGTAGGGTGTATATATTTTATTTTATTTTTTGTAAATGTCAATTCTTTACCAAAAAACAAACAAAAGTCCAGATTTTGTATCATATGCTTTTCCAAATGAAGTTTATAAAAGTAAATTAGTCTTATTTCTAGTTATGTGAAAGCGTTCAGTTGAAGACTGAATAAAATTTTACATATGGAATTTATTGGGGGAAAAAAAAACCTGTGTTGTTTGAGGGTAAATTGTAATTTGGTTTTGGACCATTTTAACAATGAGTGAAAAATCTAATTAGAAATTTTAAGTTTTTACATAGTCGATTTTTCTTTTTTTCTCTCCATTCTTTTTAAGAAGGAAGAATTTTTGCTATTTGAACTGATTCATACAACTGATGAAGAGCAGTTAGAGAATGAGCCTTTTTCTATATCTGCCTCTCATAATAATATGTTAGAATGTTTGGGCTCTCTTTTCAAGTGTGAGGCATTTTTTTTAAATACAGCAAAAGAAAATACGATCTGTGGTCATTTCCATCGGCTATTTAACAATGATCTGGATTTTACAATCAGTGCACTTATAGGACATGGTTCAAAGAACAAAATACTATATACAGAACCAGTTTTTTTACCTTTATTGTCTATTATGACAAATATATGCCTAAAGAATTCTGTCATTATCCCCATCCATGTATTTTGAGAGCTTGTCTGTATCTTAGTGCTTGAATAAGTGCTACATTATGGTTCTTGAGTTCGGCTGCTGTTTCCCAGGGTCAGGTGAAAGTAACCTTGTTCTCTTCCAAAACAACTTTGGGGAAGAATTTGTACCGTTTTATCTCACACTGACTGAGAGAAAATGGTCTGTCATTTAAAAAAACTAGTCTGAGAGTTGGGAAACGTGGTATGACTTTGGGCATTTATTTTAACCTGTCCTGGGCTTTGCTTTTCTCCTCAGTAAAATGTTGAGCTTGAAGTAGAAGGAATCTAAGATCTCTGCCAACTCAAAACGTCCTGGGGCTCCATTAGATAGCCTACTCTTCAAATTAGGACAGCGATTTTCAACTTTTTTCAACTCATGGCACATGTAAACTATTAAAATTCAACAACACACCAAAAATATATTCGTTGCCTATATGACAAAAATTTAAAAAAGGTATAATTTGATTCATCACACTAGGCAGCTCTTGTGTTCGCTGTTGTCATTTTTTTTTAAATTTTTATTTGACAATCTAAGGGAGAAGAGGTCAGTGCCCCTGACTAAATAGTCAGGTATTGCATGTTTTAAAAATTCTTACAGCCTACTGTTTGAAAATCTCTGAATAAGAAGGACTGAAAGTTGTAGTTTCTGAAGTTCTGTAATATCTGTCCATGGGTTTAAGAGAGTCCAATATGTCTTCTCAGGAGAAAGGTTGTCAACCAAAGCAGACACCTTTTTGGTGTGGATTAGACTGACAGAACAGAGAGTGTTTGATTCACCGTCTCCCTGCCAGCCCTTACTCTTAAAAGTAGACTTCTGCATCGTAGAGGTGAACGTCAAGAAATGCATTCTTTTAAAAGTTAAAGTAAGAATCTTTTCTTATGTTAACTTATAAAACAAGATACTTTCATAATTTTGTTTATAAAATGTACTATAATAACTATTTGAGGGATCTAAATGTGCAAACTTACTAGTTTAACTTTCTTTTCATTCATAGTGAGCTGTCTGCTTGTCTACTGGGCCTAGAGTCAGTGGGAGAAAAAGAACTTGAAGAAAATGACATTTTTATATTATTATTTTGATTATATTACAAAATGTAGGATCTGTAGAGATTCTAACATCTGCTGTTTTTATAGATGAGGAAAGCAAACCCATAGAATGAGTGTTGGGTTCAAGATTAAGTCAGTCTCAGAATTAGGATAATACCCAGGATTTGGATTATCAATTCATTGTTACCTCCCCTCTCCTCCCCCCTCCTACCCCCAACCCCCATACTTGAACCTCTGTACTTACTATCTTGGATCCTCCAGATATTTTAGTATTCAAAATGAAAGTTTAAAGTTTAAAAAAATGGAGTGTGTTTCACACATTTGTGGTTTCTCTATTCGAAGTATTTCTAGTTGTTTTTTTTTCATTCTAATTAATACTTTTGTGAGGTTATATATCACTTTAACAGATTATAAAGGAGGGCTTCTAATGGAACAGTTGGATATTTTAAAAGTATGGAAATGATGGGGGAAAAAACAATTGAATTTTTAAAAAATATTTGGGAGAAATATTTAAGAATATTTTTTGAAAAAAATTCCCATTCAGTCATATGTTCATTGAAAAGATTCAGTATTCATCATATTCTTCATTTCAATTTTTATTTAAGGAAAAGAATTTAAATGCACATATTCAGGAACACATACACAGTTCTACTTTTGTATGAGGTAAAAAAATCAGAACAACTCAGTTCAGTAATCTTTGGACTTTTGTTTGCTGGTTTTGGAACTCTTTACCATGAAATCTGCTATTGCTCTGAATGTCTGTCCTCTCTCTAAAAAGAGACAGAGAGAGAAAGAAATATCCTGCTAGCAAAAAGACAATGTGTGAATATTTTTTAGGGGTGAAAGAGATTCTTTTTTTTTGGTAAATATATTTTATTGTTTTTTTACAGAGAGGAAGAGAGAGGGATAGAGAGTTAGAAACATCGATGAGAGAGAAACATCCATCAGCTGCCTCCCGCACACCCCCCGCTGGGGGTGTGCCTAAAACCAAGGTACATGGCCTTGGCGAGAATCGAACCTGAGACCCTTCAGTCTGAAGGCTGATGCTCTATCCACTGAGCCAAACCGGTCAGGGCGAGATTCTCTTTTGTATTAAGTTTTAGTTTAGTTGAATCATTTACCTTAAATGAAAGTTTTAGCTTCCCTTATCTACTGAGTGAATTCTTCAAAGATGGTTATTCATTTTTTAAATTTAAGTAGGTATACTTGGTATACACTGTTCAGGTATACAGTGTAGTGGTTCAACAGTAAGTCTTGTAATCTCTGTCACCATACAAACTTAAGCTTATCACAGTATTATTGACTATATTTCCCTTTACCTTTTTTACCCATCCCCCTACCCTACTCCCCTCTGGTAACCATCAGTTTGATCTGTTTTTTTTTTTTAAATTTATTTATTGAGTTGAGAGAGAGAAAGATAGAGAGGGGAAGGGGGAGAGAGAGAGAGAGGGAGGAGAGACATTGATTTTTTCCACCTATTTATACATTCATTGGTTGGTTCTTGTGTGTGCCCTGACTGGGAATTGGACCCACATCCTTGGTATATCAAGAGGATACTCTAACCAACTGAGGTACCTTTACAGGGTCTCCATCTCTGTGTCTATGAGTCTGTTTTTATTTGTTCTTTTGTGTATTTTTTTTTTTTTTAGATTCCACATATAAGTTAAACCATATGGTATTTGTATTTTTCTGTCTGACTTATTTCACTTAGCATAGTAATACTGTTTAGGTCCAGCCATGTTGTTACAAATGTTCAGATTTCAAATATATCTCACATCTTCTTTATCCATCTGTCGAAGGAAACCTAAGTTGCTTCCATATCTTGGCTATTGTAAATAATGCTGCAATGAATATGGGGGTGCATATGTCTTTTTGTATTAGTGTTTTTGTTTTCATGGGATAAATATCCAGAATTGGAATTGCTGGGTTGTATGGTAGATCTATTTTTAGTTTTTTTGAGGAATCTCCATACCGTTTTCCATAGTGGCCATGCTAAGTTGCATTCCCACCAACAGCATGCAAGGGTTCCCTTTTCTCCATAGCCTCACCAACATATTATTTTTTGCACTTTTGATGATAGCCATTCTGATTGATGTGAGGTGGTATCTCATTGTGGTTTTGATTTGCGTTTCCCTTATAATTAGCGATGTTGAGCATCTTTTCTTGAGACAACTGTTTATTTTTAATATGAGGAAGGGAACGTTTTAAAATGCAAAAGTACAAAGGGTAAAATTACATTGCATCTGGCATATAGAATATTAGAATATGTACTCCAGATGCTGAGACAGAAGACACATTTCTATTGATTTCTCTTAGGGAGGGGGTATGGCTGGGGGCAGCTGGCATTCAGTTTTATATAATAAGGATCTCTTACTTATGGGGAGAGTAAACACTATAAATGGAGCAGACTTGTTCTTTTCCTTACACAGGCCCCACTCACTTTATAGATATGCTTGCTTTATCATAGTGGGTTAGAACCAAACCCGCATTCCCTCCAAGATATACCTGTACTTGATTTGAGTCCTTAACCTTCTGAAGGCTCATTTGTTAGAGAGAAATGGTGGTGGGGGGGGTGGGGGGCAGGGGAAGGTGATAAAAAAATAACTGTGTCAAAGAACTTTGTGAGGTTCAGATTTGGTGATATATGTGGAAGTGCTTTGTAAACTGTCAGATGTTAAGCAAATGTAGTGTAGTTTTATTATTTTTAGCAACAGTAAATTGCCACAAATGTTAATTAGAGCTCATTAGGGCTCATTAGGGAAGATGGGATATACTGGCAGACAGTCCACTTTCACTCATTCATTCATGAGTTCTTTATCCAGTAATTACTGTGAATAGCTTTTGGTTTAAAGGTGACTAATTTGAATTTTCTAGGATCCCTTGAAATACTTACAGATTTGAGGGCAAGTTTGTGGGAACAAACAAGTAAGACAGCATTTACAATACACAGGTGGAAAGTGTCCTAATAGAGGTACACTGTTCACAGGTTTCTGTGAAGCAGAGAGCGGTCGGACTCCACTGTGTGAATCTCCCGGAGGCCCTTGAACTAAGTCTTGAAGAACCAGAAGGGGTAATCAGAAGGAGTAGGCTATTGCCATAATTCTGGCAACTGAATTGCTTGTGGAGCAACCCTAAATTAGTAGTTCAAAATCTAATGAGACTGAGTTTAGGATTACTAATTCCAATTTAATACTTTAAGATTCAATAGGTACCTTCTGTCTAGGCATCTAGGCCTTTTTATCCCCTTGAATCTTTGGGCTCCATTTGGTGTTGTGGTTTGTGGGGGTCTAAGTTCTAAGTAAGCAAATAATAATTTTGCTTCTTTGAAAAGAAGATGCAAGTGTTCATATGCTCCTGGCAGGGGGGCCTACAGTCCACTTGAAAGACGTTCTCTTATTTCATTTTTTAACACCTGTGAAAGTTTTGATTTCCTTGGATATAGGAGGTGTAAGGGAAAGGCTGTGTTCATCCTCAGGAGGCAGGTACTTTCTTTTAGTTTAGTGTCAAATGTAAACCACATTGTAAAACTTGGAAGTTGATAAATTGGTAATAATCTGGGAGTATTATTTTTAACTTTGCCCACTAACTGTCTGGCTCTTTGTTGATGAAGGACATTTTTAAACATCTTGTGTGGATCAGGAAGAAACATAATTCTTGTGTTCATCTAAGCAGAAAGAACTCTCTTATCTATGGCTGTAAAACCTTTACTATACCTGTGGCAAGTTGAGTATTTAGTAATGGCCTATGATTATTTTTTGTTTCTTTGTTTTAAGTGGAAGGCAGATGTCTCTGAAATATTGTCTCATATAGTAATGTGATTGGCAACACTGGAAAAAGATCTTCGTTTTGCTTTCTATGTTAGTTTTTAAGTTATGACAAGCACCATGGTAAAAAAAAAAAGTTATTCACATCTTGACTGATTACAGTCATGCTTTTAATTCGAATGCAAATATTTCTAATTTAAACTAACCAACATTCAGGTTAATTACCTGCCAATGTGGATTTTCCAGTCATTAATTAGCACCTTTTTACCCTCTGTAACAAATTTTTATAGAGACCTCAGTTGACTCACTAGAGCAATATCAACACCAGAGAAGTTGATTTTCATGGGGGATATTAACAGAAAAGTTAGCATCAATCTAATAATAAGGACAATAGTTATTGGCCCTTGGGATTATAAAATAGACAAAGTCCATTGCTCTATAACCAGCTCATAAGAGGGACTTGGTTTTATTTTTTTAAAACTGGTATGCTCATCTAATTATTTATTCAGATTTTTTCCTAATTTGATTTTCATAAGGCAAAATATTTTATATGTAGGTTATTTTATAATATTTATATTTTTTTAAATGTTTATAATATTGGAATATTTATTATTTGATATAATAGAATATTTGTAATAGTTACATGTTTATAGACTTGTAACCCAGTTTAACTTTACTTTTGAAATATACAGTGTCAGAGTAATACTGTAATTTGAGATAAAAGGTACAGATATTTTTTTCTTTTACATCCTTGTTTTTTTCTTAATTGATTAAGGTATTACATATGTGTCCTTATCTCCCCACCCCCCTTCCGCTTATGCCCTCACCCCCTTCCTGCTTATGCCCTCACCCCCTTGGTGTCTGTGTCCATTGGTTATGAAGGACCTGGGTTTTTTAACCAAAATCTGAATGGTAATGTCTCATTGATACATAAATACGTGTTAACAAAAGTTCTGAAAATATCATTCTTGGAGTTATCACTTAGAAGATAATATCATTCTGAAGAGTAGGGATCATCTAACAGCACATTTGGGATGGAATTCATTGCTTCTGCTTCTGTGGACATGCATATGATTCCCTATCCCCACCCCCAAGAAAACACAGCAGTTAACACCTATTTTAGTTCTAAGAAACTGATTGACCTACATGACCTTAACCTCCAGATAATACAGATGGGTAAAGGGAGGTAGTGGTGTTCATTTATCTTAATACTAGAGGCCTGATGCATGAAATTCGTGCAAAGGGCTTGGCTCTCACCACCTTGGCTTTGTCCGGAAGGTCATCTGGAAGGATGTCCGGTCTAATTAGCATATTACGCTTTTATTATAATAGACTGTCATAAGGACAACTATTCTTATCCCCTTCTACAGTATCTTTTAAAAAACAGTTGTAGCCCTAATCGGCTTGGCTCAGTGGATAGAACATTGGCCTGCAGACTGAAGGGTCCTAGGTTTGATTCCAATCAAGGGCATGTACCTTGGTTTCGGGCACATCCCCAGTGCAGGAGGCAGCTGATTGATGTTTCTCTCTCATCTGATGTTTTTAACTCTCTATTCCTCTCCCTTCCTCTCTAGAAAATCAATAAAATATAAGTTTTAGAACAACAAACTGTTGTAATAGTGGAGTGTAGACTAAATGAAACTGTGAGAATCTGCTAAATGTAATAATTGGAGTAATATTTGCTAGATTGTAGCTTTGTCAGACTTCCAGTGAAAAATGGGTGAGCAGGTCATGAATATCTCAGGAAGGGCATAGAATTTGAATGAAGGAGAGAACTAGGGGGCATTTAGTATAGTTTCTTACCCAGTGTAGAAGTCTGTGCTTCTATATTCCAGATTGACTGTCACCTGACCTCTGCTTGTTGACTGCAGTGGACCTATGGACCAGCATCATCAGCATCTCCTGGGAATATGTTAGAAATGCAGAATCTCAGGCCCCACTCAGACTTACTGAATAATTGGCATTTCAACAAAATCCCCAGGTGATTAATCTACACAATATAGTTTAAGAAGTGCTAATATTGGACAATCAGGAGTCAGGACAGTTGGAATTGGTGGAGGAAAACTTAAATTAGGAGCTTATGTGATTCAGTGAATTACAGAGGGCCTGAACTAGAGCAGTGGAGGGAGAACAGGAGAGATTAGACATCATCCTAGGACTCAGTAGCTAATTGGCTGTTTTGGCGATAGAAGCTCAAAGATGGCAAATTTATAGTTTGAGAGATGAGAGAATTGATGAAAGTAGGAAGCAAGAGGTTGTACAGGGGATATTAGTTAATTCAGTAAAGCTTGAGGAACAGGTATTATACTACTTAGGAGTTGATGATACTAGAATCAGTAAAGGCATGACTCCTGCTCTTGGTATTTACAATTATTTAGCAGTTGAGGATGGGTTTTACTGAGGATGAATTTGAAATGGTAATGCATGTTAAGCTGAGTGTAGCTATTTGTTTAACTGATAAATGGACTGGTTTACCACCCAGCTTCCAGATCTCAGTGGGCCTTTTTGCTTTCAACTGCTTACCATATGTGTGGTTACTCTCAGGAAAGTGATATAAACATTATTTATTTACTTGGTTTTCTTATAAGAACCTTTTTTCCCCACACTCAGAATAAATGCTGATGTTGGCTGTGGCCATGGACAGAAGTGAAGAGGTCTGAAAAGAATGTTTATATTAAATTTACGAAGCTCTCAGGATGAATGCCTTCTGAATGTCAAGGTTTTCCTATCTGGTATATGTGTGTGGGAAATTTACATAAACAATTATAATAAAACTTGCAGTGCCGTAATGAAGGCACTTACAGAGTGACAAGGGAACCCAGAAGCCCAGCAAACTGACTTTCCCTGGAGGTAGAATGCTTTGGAAAGGCTTCCTGGGAAGGATTCCGTATGTGAATTGGGGACTAGTGTTGCATGAATGGGCATGTCAGGAACTAAAGTATGAATGAAAGGGCACGGTGTATATAGGGGATGGTGAGTAGTTGTAGTGGTGACGTGTCAGGAGATGAAACTAAAAAGGAAGTTGGGTCCAGCTGATGAAAGACTTTACATGATAGGGACTTGATTTGATAAGCAGTGAGAGCTACTGAGCATTTTAAAGTGGGGAGTGACATGTTAGATTTTTGGCAGCTAGCTGGAGGATGGATTGGAGAGGGAGGGAGCTACTAGAGATTTGTAGACTGCCCTAGCAGGGCCTTTAGTAAATGTTTAAAGCACTATATTAGGAGCTGGAGTTCCAAAGAAAGAATGGCCTTGCCTCCACCAATTTCAGCCTAGTAGCAGAAATAAAAATAATTGCAATACAGAGTACACTACTTTTGAGGTTTGTACATTGTGCTTGTTGCACCAAATAGGGATTTATTTAACTCTGCTCCAGTTGGGGTAGATGGAAGATGGTTTTGATTATTTCAAAGAGTAGACCAGGAGTAGGAGTGAATGGTTTAGGGCATTCTTGTCAGGGGACAAAGGGTACCCCTAGGGACTAGATGAGGAAGATCTAGATCAGTGCAGATGAAGAACTGGCAACAAATGGGATTTGTTTAGAATGTAGAGTGCCTGGGTCTTATTGAATAACTAGGGGCCCGGTGCACAAAAATTTGTGCACTCGGGAGGTCCCTCAGCCGGGCCTGTGCCCTCTCGCAGTCTGGGACCCCTCTGGGGATGTCCACCTGCTGGCATGCCTGGTCAGTCTGGGTGAGGGGCTGATGGCTGTTTGCAGGCTGGCCAAGCCCCCCAGTGTGGACCCTCACCCCATGCGGGTGTGGTCAGCCTGGGTGACAGGCTGAGGGCTGTTTTCAGCCTGCCCACAGCCCCTTCAGGTTTTAGGTCCCTACTGGGGGCCTGGGCAGCCTTGGTGAGGAGCTGAGGGGCGTTTTCAGGCTGGCCACAGTCTCTTCAGGGTTCAGGTCCCTATTAGGATACCTGGCCAGCCTAGGTGACAGGCTGAGGGCTGTTTTCAGGCTTTCAAGCTGCCTACAGCTCCCACTGACCCATTGTCTCAGAAAGGCTGGCAGGAAGCAGGTTTCTGGGGTTTGTTTATCTCTATAATTGATACACTGTAGCTTTAAGCCAGGCCTAGGCAGGTACCAAAGACTCTGTTTGCTTCAGCTCCGTGACTTCTATAATTGAAAGAATGTTGCCTTAGAGGCCCAGCCGGCCTAGGCAGGCAGTTTACTCCTGGTGCTACGGAAGCTTGCTGTTTACTCTAGCTCCATGTCTGCCGGCCTCCATCTTGGCTGGGTTAATTTGCATATAGTCGCTCTGATTGGCTGGCGGGTGTGGCTTAGGCGTCCCATAGAAATGGTCAGTTTCAATATTACTCTTTTATTAGACTAGATGACATGTTGGGAGAGAAGGAGTAGTTGAGGATTTATTTTTCATTCCTGAGCTAATTTGAGTATGTCTTCCCCATCAGATAGTGTGTTGCTATATTCCATGTTAGATGTAGTGTGAACAAGATTGACATGGATTTGTATGTCAGGATGACTTGGAGGTTTCTAGTTTGGTTGACTGTTATCCCATTAACCAACAGGCAGAATACAGTAGCAGGAACTGGATTTAGGAGTGGAGGAGAGAGATGGTGAATGTGTTCAATTTAAGGTGCCTGAAGGACACCAGGTATGTCTAAAGAGCTCGGGGATCATCTAGGTTTAGGTAGTAGTTGAGGTCTTTCGATGGAATGAAATTGCTAGATTGGTAGGGTAAAGAGAGGGCTCTGTGGAATGCCTGTATTTAGAAAGTGGTAATAGGTAGATTATGATGATTGAAAGAAGTCAGATATAAGTCAGATATAAAAGAGTCTAAATTCATATGAAGGCCAATTAACAGTCAAAACTAATTAATGGTGATCAAAACTAATTTATGGTGACCTTTCAGAAGGTAAGGAGGGGCTTGAGCCATCTGTTATTGATAATGTTCTTTATATTTTTCTGGGTCTTGGTTTCCTGGGTATATATATATACTAGTATATGAAAACTTTGCATGTACCCTTATGGGTTTGTGTGTTTTACCGTTTGTAAGTTATACCTCTGTAGAAAGAAGGGAAGGGGTCCTAAAGAACCTTAAACATGGTTTCTGTCCTGAAGGGAAAGACAAAGGGTTAAAGATGGCAGATGAATAGAGAGGGAAAAATTAACAAAGGAAAGTTCTGAAAGAAGTAAGAGAAGGTGAAATCATGAACAGCCATGAAGGAGTGTTCTGTGGATGGGAAGAGGGGCATCTATTTTTTTGAGGCTGTTAGGAAGGATGGATAAAGATAAAGATTCATTTAAAAGTGACAGTTCATGAAGTCGAGTCTTAATTTTCTTAGTGAATTAGGAGATAAGGAAAAGCCAAGTCTCAATATTGATTGTAATGTGCATTTTCTTGAGTGAACCAACTAACTAACCATAGGTTATATCCTCTTTGGGGAATTTATGACTGTGATTTCAACCTATCCTGAATTTTCTGTAAGGTGATCTTTCTTGGACTATTTTAAAACCCTCACTGCACGGGAAGAGGAGGGTAGATAATAAACTGAAGGTGGAGAAATGATTGCCAAACTCTGTTTTACAGGTTTGTTAACGCTTGCATTGAGCAGGTTTGTTTCTCACAGGCTTTTTTTTAACCCTCACCCAAGAACGTGTTGAGAAAGATAGATAGATAGATAGATAGATAGATAGATAGATAGATAGATAGATAGATATAGAGAGAAACATTGATGTGAGAGAGAAACATGGATGGGTTGCTTCTGTATGTATCCCAACCGGGAATCAAACCCGAAACCTAGGTATGTGCCTTGTCTAGGAATTGAACTGACAACCTTTTGGTACACAGGAGGACACTCAACCAACTGAGCCACTCTGGCAGGGCATGTTTTGCACAGTTTTGATAGCACGGTTTGGGTTCTCTCCTCCCAATCTCTTAAGTGTCTGGGTTTTTTTTTGGGGTGGGGTAGGAAGGGCAGTAGGTGGGGAAAACTTCGGAAAAGTTACAACTAGTAAATGGCAAAGCTGGGATTTTACCTTCCATTATATTCTGTTTTGTGTCTGTTTATAAAATCACTTATGGGGTAATAAAGCTTCTGAGATAGTTTGATTTTTTTTTCTCATTACCTACTGATTATACTTGCAGAGATAAAAGCTAGTTCTGAAGAATAGATTTTCATTCCTAGATTGTCAAAGTGACTTGTCACTTGAATCTGTTTTTAAAGTGAGTGTAAAGGCATGATACATTATAAGTTTAGATAGATATAAACCAGATTGTATAGGGGACAATTTATTGTTAAATAATACTGTTAAGAAACAATGTTAAACCTATCATTCTTTCTCTTGTTAATTGTAGTAAGCATTGAATTTCTGTTTTGTGCTCAATCCTGGGTTAGATGCTGAGTTTCCAAATTGTGGCCATGGAAACAAATGAAAAACTAGCAGTTAGGTTGTTCTTAAGAATATAGTTACCCAAATATTTACTGAGCTAGATTATCTTATTATTTTATACTAGGGGTCCAGTGCACAAAAATTTGTGCACTCTGGGGGGTCCCTCAGCCTGGTCTGCACCCTCTCCAATCGGGGAATCCTTGGGGCTGCTGGCTCCTAACTGCTTACCTGCCTGCTGGCCTGATCCCCCTAACTGCTCTCCCCTGCCGGCCTGATGCTCCTAACTGCCCTCTGCCTGCCTGATAACCTGTGACTGCCTCTGCCTCAGCCCTGCCACCATGGCTTTATCCGGAAGGATGTCCGGAAGATGTTCAGTCTAATTAGCATATTACCTTTTTATTAGTATAGATTCCAGTTGCAAAGTTGTTTTCTGCAAATTTTTAATAAAGATGTTTTGGGGGATAGGGTAGAAACTCTTGAGAAAGAGCCATAATTAGTAACTCTTAGTATCAAACGCGATGAGTTACCAAACAGCAATAATAAGTGGAAAGTGGGAGGGGCAGGACTGTTGCTTTTGATTTGCAGAGACTGGTGGGATGGCAGTTGAGTTTCTATGTTTTTGTTATTGCTTTACTTGCTTAGGAACTTCATATTTATTGGGCTGGTAGTTGTTGGCACAAAATTTTGTTTATGTTCAGAAGTCACTGATTATTGTAACAGAAACTGTTTTTATATGGGATTACTGTCTTTTGTATCCCGTCATCTACTGAATCAGTTCAAACAGTTGTGGAGCGCATGCGGCCCAAGATGTAAGGTGCTTTGAAGGTTAGGGGAAAAGATGAGTCAGACAGATCTTCTGCCTTTTTTAGAACCTTAAGCCAAATTGCAGAAGGACACAGATGGTCAGAGAACAGAGCAGAGAAAATAGTACAGGTAGAGTTCTCCCTGCTTTTTCTCAGAGTTCTTAAACCTTGTACCTACTACATACCAGTCTTTAACAAGACAGATGCGGTCACTCATGACTTCACAGCAGGAAAGAGAAGACTTGTTAAACACATATAACTAATCACTTAATTATAATTGTGATGTGTGCCCCTAAGAAAAATGCTCTATACCTCTATCTCTATCTATATATTAGTAACTGAATTCTTGTAATTTAAACTGAGACCTGAGGGATGAATAATGAGTTTGGAGAGCTTGGGGTGTAAAGCACATGGGAGAGTGCTTGAGTTGTGGAGACAGTATGTGTGAAGATCCTGAGGTGAGGAGCCCAGCAAGTTTATGGACCTAGGGGAGGGCACCTCTGTGAGTGCAGTGAATGAAATTGAGGGCATCCTGAGGCTAGATTGGAGAAATAGTCGTGGGAGTGCATGGTCTTAGGCCACGTTGCGTATGTTCAGAGTGCTTTGGTCATCATTGTTTTCTTCCTCCCTTAAATTACATGCAAAATGGGAGGATATGCACTTTAGGTTATATCTGGCTGCAAGGGCCTTATATGCCACTGCTAGGGTCTTGGTATTCTTAAAATGATTTTAAGAATAATAGGTAACAAACAAAATAATAATAATAGGAAACAATTCCATTGAGTTATTTTTTTAAATTTCTTTATTGATTAAGATATTTCATATGTGTCCTAATCCCCTTATTGCCCTCCCAACCCCTCTATTGATGCCCTCACCCCCCTGTGATGAAATGTCATTTAGTTTTGTCTCTTTTAAGGCCGGGTGCCATGACTGTCATTTTGTAACTTCCTTCTATCTTATCAGTAGGAGGGATACAGAGGATAAAAGTAACTTGTCTTTTCTATATTTGCTAAGCCTTCTATTCTAGACACACTAAGAACAGCCACTTTTCTGTCCTTTCTGTATACATGCCCTGTGGGTACCTTCTTCATCTTCCTAGCTTTCCATAGCCTCCTAGATCCTTACCCACATCCACTCTGCACTGAGAACCCAAGATGCTCCCAAATTACACGGGGCCATGGTTGGATAATAAAGGCACAGCCTTTTGAATGACCTCACATTAATTTCTACAGAAAGCTTTATTTTACCCATTTTTGCCCTACCCAGTCCACTCATGTTTCCTTTTGTAGAAAAGAAAAAATAGTACCTCTCGTTAAATGAGTGTATAAACATTCCCTGTTGGACACCCCAGCTCTCCCTAGCTCACCCCAGCAATAATAAACAGTGTTGAACATTAAGCATGTTTGATTGAGGAAATTTAAAAAATATCAATTCAGTGTGTTCTCTTGGCACTTCAGCAACTGATTTCCATTTTAATGAAGTTGGAATGCAACATCACAATTTTATGCCCTGTTAGGGAGGCATTCAGTGAGATTATACCTGCTTAGGATTTCTTCTTTTGAAAACTTTTTATCCATAAACAAGAGCGGTCTCAGAGTTATATGTGTACAAAGTCCATTTTTCAATTAAGGGCAGTTTAATTAGTTTCTTTATAGTTATTGTTGAGGTGATTACTCTCTGTTCTCCCTTCTCCCTCTCTTGGTCTTTATTTTTTAATCATTTTTGTACTTTTGATGAGATCAAGCGATAGTAAATAGGAAAGAGATAAAAAGAGTTTTTATTTTAGGTTTTTTAAAATAGAAAATTTAAAAACATTTTAAAAAGTACACAAAATAGTGTCATGAACTTATGTGTATTCATTGCTCTGTATCAACAATTTCCTACTCATGGCCCATCTTGTTTTATCTGGAGCCACTTCTGCTTAGATTATTTGAAGCACATCCTAGACAGCATATCATTTCATCTATAAATTTCTCTAAACTTAAGTATCTCTAAAACATAAGCATTCTTTTTTTCAAAAAAACCATCATGACATTATTTTGTTAAAACCCTCCCACTAATTCTTGTTTTTCAACAAATATCTGGTCAGTGTTCAAATTTCCAATTGTCTTAAATTTTTAATTTGAATTGTGATGCAGATATGGTCCATACCTTGTGATCGGTTTTTCTGTCTTTTAAATTTCTTTTAGTTTTAGGTTTCTCCTTCTCTTCTCCTTTTTCCCTCCCCTTTCCACTTCCACTCTCACCTTTTCCCTCTCTTTCCCTGGCAGTTTATTTGTTGACTAAAACAGATTATTTTGTTCTGCAGGGTTTCCCACAGTTTGGTGGAGTTAACAGTACATTGAAAGTTTGGGTATATACTTTTGGAATTCCTTTTTCTTTGGAGCTTTGCTTAGCTTTCACTATATTGATCAAGAGAGTTAAATTGGGCCATCTTTTGGAGGACTTAGGACAGAGGTCTAAAACTAGTGCCCAGGTGCCACACATGGCTCACAGACCACGTTTTAAAATTAATTGCATTCAGTTAAATATTGTAAAGTTTCCTATAAAAATCAAGATTTCTATTCCTTTTTCTTTTGTTTTATTTTTTTAAACCAGAAGATCTGGGCATACTGGGTTTCTGTGCTGATGCCTCAGGCTAACCTGATGAGCAGTGCCTGTCCTCTTCAAGTTACCCCAACGCTTCACTAATGTGGGTTTTCTGCCTGGTCCCTAAGGGATGGTGGATTTTTGAGCCCTGACTTAAAGCAACAAAAATTACTTTTATCTGTGTGGAGTCACTTAAATTTTATGCATGATAGTTGACTTCTCATTTTTTGCTCCAAGCTGGTGTTTGGGCTGTTTTACTGTCTAACAATTGATATAAAGGTCAGAGTGCCAGCTTATGTTCCTGTGTTTTATATCTCTATCATGAGATTTATTCAGCACATTTCAATGGAAATCTATCAAGGAGTACAATTTGAAGGTCCCCCCAGCATTTGACCTCTACGTAGAAATAATTTGTACTTCTTAAGAAGGGTGGATTAAATTATTACATCTAGCCAACTTCCTTCTGAAATGTTTCTCTAAGAGTAAGAACAACATCAACACTAGCAGAAAGAGAAATAGGGAGCCTGCAGGGGAGAGTCATCTGGCCTTGTTAGTGCAGTGCAGCTCCTTGGGAAAGGCTTTCATTTGTATGCTGCCTAATTATACTGTCAAATAAAAGACTGAATATATTAAGTAGCCAGGCCCTTTGTGTAGCTCCTGAATTCCTTTAATTTAGTGGCTGCATAGAAGCTTTATTCAGAACATTCATAGTCCTGTGCTATCTTTCCTGTCTAGATGCCAGGCCCTATTCATGGCCTTCTCCCTGCAGGAAGTTCTCACATTCATTTAGGGGTGGATGCAGCGGGGAGGGGAAAGCTGGGGTGGGGAGAAGGACTGACACACTCCCCCCCACCCCCCACCCCAGCCTGTTTCCTGCTCTGCTCCTTAAAGAAAAACCCCAAACAAAATGCAAACTCAAGAAGATAACTATAAAGGAAATTCTCAAGTGACTCAGTGGATTGCTAACTCCTGAAAAATCACAGAAAAGTTGTGTCTGCCTCTGATATCTAATTTCAAATAGTACTAAAACACATAGAAAAAGCATTTCAGGTCAGATGAGGATAGGAGGCATTGCAAGAATAGATGGTAATGCGTGCCAAAGGACTTATTTCTTTTAACAGAATGTATTTTAAAGGACTCATTTTGGGGGTTGTTGGGAAGGTTAAGAATAGTTGTGTAGTAGCAGTAAGGTTGGGAGTTGACACCGAGAAACAGTTCAAGTGAACATCTTAACATCTAAATGAGGAGAATAGAGAGGGCAAGCAAGGAATGCGTATCTTCTTTTTTCACAGAGTTTTTATTATTTTAGGTCAGATTTCGAATGTGTGGCTTTTTTACCAGTAGATGAATTGTTGCTTATGTTTCCAACTTTTTTTATAGGTATGCCCATAGAGAAGGGAAGAAGAATGGTCTGAGTTTTGTTTTGTTTTGAGAGGCTGGTGGTGGTGGTAAAAAAAAAGAATGATGAATATAGGTGGACTCAGGAAAATAAATAAATAGTGCACCAGTTTTGAATTGCCAGGATTTTATCCTGGTTAATGATAGTTCTGTAACCCCAGGGAAGTTTGATCTTGTTGAATTTTGCTTGCTTAGAAATCTTGGTAGATGAAATGGAGAAGTTATCAGGAGGTGGTCAAGGTTCGAGTCAATTCTTGTTACATATTTAGTGTTTCTTTCAGGACTTTGGGATATGTGGTATCTTAATTTTCTGATTTCTTATTGCCTCAGTCAGTGTTTGAAGCTGGCCATGCAGTTAAAAAACCAGATAAAATTAGACAACCCCTCATCTCTGTAAAATTTTCAGTAGAAAATGAATGGAATAAATAATTACATGAAAACTAAAGGAAAGTGTAGTTGTACTGTGAAATAAATTTTCAAAAATTATAATTACAGAAAAAAACTAGCTACTTAAGGAATATAACAGGAAGAATTTCTGTCATTGCAAATGTGGAGTCCTTGACTGGATGCATAGGAAACCAAGTAATAGAATGGGATGGAGACAACTGAATGTTCAATAGTTTTCATAGAGAGAAATAAGCAGAATTCTGATTTTGGTTTTGATGAGGTAGGAATGATAATGTGTTGTAACCTTTTATTTTTTAAAAAATGTTTTTATTATTGATTTTAGAGAGAGAGAGAAAGCTATGTGTGAGGGTAACATCAATTGGCTGCTGCCTGGGGATTGAACCTGCAATTGCAATCTGGCATGCGCCCAGACCAAGAGTTGAACCATGACCTCTGGTGCATGGGTTGATGCTCAACCACTGAGCCATACTTGCAGGGCTGTAACCTCTGATTACATTTATTACGTAAAGTTCTTTCCTCAATGGGAAGCCGGTAACAAAAGTATTTCTAGTTACATTTAAAATAAATGTTGTATCAGGGATTGTCCAGCATATTAGTGAATCAGTATTAAAACAATTTGTGAAAGAGAAACAGGCCATATTTTCATATTCCCAAGCATTTTTGTTTTCATGCCTTGGGAAAATAATTTCTGAGATAAAACCAAAATATTTAAATTAGTTTCCCACTCTTTTGAATGTTCTTTTTCTTTATCATTAGTTATATTTGCAAATAAATGTTATGATTAATGAGAAACTAGATCTCAACTAATATGTATATCTTTATAGCTCTTCATGGCATGATGCTTTTCTTGTAGAATATGTGCTGGTATGAATGACAGTGCTTATGTTTCAGATTGCACCCTCATAAAGTATGGTTTTCCTGATACGAATCTAGAGTGAGCACTGGACTATTAACACTCTCTGTTGAATTTCCAGTCTGATGAGATGGAAGGGCCATGGGCCAAAAAATCTGCCTTCCTTTCCACTCTTGTATCCTCAATGCCTGGCATGGACAATGGAATGGTGATGATGTTCTTATACTCATCTTCACTCACCCTTTGTTTTAAATTTAGTGAAATTAAACTAAGACTTCATAGTAATAACCAAAAAAATTTTTTAAAAATTTAAATATATTTTTATTGATTTCAGAGAGGAAGGGAGAGGGAGAGAGAAATAGAAACAGCAGTGATGAGAGAGAATTATTAATTGGCTGCCTCCTGCACGTCCTACACTGTGGATTGAGCCCACAACCAGGGCATGTGCTCTAACCTCCTGGTTCATAGGTCAATGCTCAACCACTGAACTATGCCGGCTGGACAATAATTTAAAAAATTTTTAATTTTTATACTGAAGTTGTCTTGCTAAAAGATTTTTCATGAAACTGTTGCTTTTAAAGATATCTATATAATTCAGTTTAAATTATTAAGCACCTGTGAACCAGGCACTTGGGAGAAATAGAACATAGAAAGAAAATGACTTCTATCATTTTGAGTGCAATGTTTATATATTAATGACAGGATTTTTAAAAAAAAGTGTCATTGAAGTTGTAACTTTCATCACAATGAATTAAATTATTCAATTTCAAATGTAAAACATTTGAACAGTGGTCCTCAACCTGAGTATAGTTGGACTCCCGGGGGACATTTGGCAATGTCTGGAGATGTATTGGTTGCCACTACTAAGTGGGTGGGGGTGGGGTAGGATGGTGGCTACTGGCATCTAGGTGTAGAGGCTGGGCATGCTGCCAAACATCCCATAATGCAAAGGACAGCCCACACAACAAAAATTATCTGGCTCTACTATATCAATAATGCTGAAGTTCAAAAGCCCTGATCTAGAAAATGCCTAAGTAGTGAAAATGAAGCTCTTTGATTTAATCCCATAGAATATACCTGCCTGCTAAGAATTTTAAAGAGACTCTTATGAAAAGAACATTGAGATTCCCAAGACTTGAAACATTTTTTTTAAATAGTGCCATATTAAGCTAAACAACCTGCAAAGTTGGAGCCTGTTTTTCTTCGTTACTCATACATGTATTTACCTTCCATGATATTCCAGGCATTGTCAGGCATTGCAGAGCAGATACAGACAACTTGCTCAGAATCTCCCACTGACAGTGCATCATTCAGGTGCTGTTATAGACCTGTGTACCAGATGCTATGGGAGCATAGAGAAGGCTGAATTACCCAGTCTGAGATGAAATGAAACTAAGTGAAAGATGCAAAATTAAACTTCAAGAGGATGTCTTGAAAATAGTGGGATTTTGCCACATGAGGGGGATGTGGATACCAGCATCATTTTGGGTGGAAGAGAAAACGCATACAGAGGTTCTGAGGCATTGAAAGAGAATGTAGATTTTGGGAAACGTGCTTAAGTTTAGTGTGACTGGAATGAAGATTGCGCTGGAGGGAACGGCATGAGGTTAGTGTTGGTTTGGTAAAAGTAGGATATGAAGGACCCTGTCTGCCATGCTATGGAGAGTGTGGACTTTATTGTGTAGGCATGGGGAAACCTTGTAGGTGGGTATTAATTTCTGAAAGATTGATTACTTTAGGGCAGTGAAAGATTACTTTAGAACAGAAGCAAGGGGACCAACCCGTTAGAAGGCTAGCTGTTGAAGTTCATTGGAGAGAGGAGGCAATGGGTATGGAAAAAGGAGATAAAGTTGACTAAGTTCACAGCTGCTTAGAGAACTTACAGGTATTGGTGAAGATAGGATGAGAACTTAAGAGAAAAAACAACAAAATAAGAAGTGTTTGGTGTGTGTGTGGCGGGGGGGGGGGATCAGGGGGTGGGGGGGAGCAGGGGGTGAGGAGCGGGGAGATGAGGGGATTGCCTGGTTTAAGATACTTGTTTACACTTTTAGCTGAAGCCCAGAAAGGTCAAGAATCTTATTTAACATCATATAGGTAGGTTTGTGGCAGGGTAGAAATGCAACCCTGGTCTTTTCTCAAAAGTTACTGCTCAGTATGTCCTGATGGGCAGTGCACTGCTCAGCTGCAGGGGTGCCAGTCATGTGGGTGAGGAGGTAAAGTCTAGAGTTGGTGTTCTACAAAGCTGCCTCCTTATGCCTGAAACTGAAGAGGTATAGGTGCTTTCAATAAAATTACAGTGAAATGCACTTTAATCTAATGCTTTACAATATCGTGTTCGGATGGGTATCTTATTTTGAAGAAGCTGAGATGTTAGGAGTCACTGAGCTGCATTTCGGATATGTTGAGCTTGTTGACCACAGTAGTATATTTGGAGTTGCTGTCTTACAGAAGAAGAGAAAATACATAGTTAGAGACTAGACTACTATTTTATCATTTTAACTGGTCCTTGAGGGTATTCTATCATTTTAACTGGTCCTGGAGAATACTTGAGGAGAGGAGGCTATTTTCTGGTATGCCTGTACAGTCCTCCCCTACCAGTTGAGCTGAATATTATATTGGCTTCAACTTCAAAATATGTCCAGGATTTGGCTTATCTCCATTGCTACCTCCTCAGTTGAGGTCACATCATCTCTATTGTGGATTTATTATTATAATAGTCTCTTAATGTTCTCTCCCCCAGCTTCCACTCTCCCAACCAGAAGGATCCTGTTAGAATTAAAGTCAGATCATGTCACTCTTCCAAACCCCTTCAGTGGTATCTGTCTCTGAGTAAAAGCCAGAATGTTTACTAATTCCTCTAACAGTGCTTGGCTTGTAGTGGGCACTTAATATTTGCTGAACAAATGAACGGCTCCCATCTTAAAGAAACAGATACTGGTTGTTTTAGAGAATACATTATAAGTGTGGTTTATGCAAGAACCATGAGTTCATACTTGGCTCTGCATCAAAAGATTGATAAATGAATACACATTTATGTTTTATGCTAAAATGCAATTGTTTAAGGTATTTATGTTCACATTAGTCTAAATGTTTTATTACTTTAATAGACTTTTCCCCCCGATTATTAATCAACTGAATCTACATAAGTCATAGAAGAAGATTTTTACAAATGGTATTTATGGAGCATTTGATTAGAGGAAAATAACAGAGGGTTTGTTCAAATAATAGTAATTATAATAACTGTCATTTATTGAACCCATGCAGTGTCCTATTGGCTGCATAGGCACTTGGCATGCATTGTTTGTGGCTGGTACTGGTCCCTGACAGATGTCTGAGTTCTCTGTTCACTGCTACTAACAATTGGATTGGTTCTATATCAGGAAATGTATGTAACTTTACTCAAGTGCCCTAAAGGTTATTGATTGCAGCATTTTAAAAAATTGAAATGGGACCTGCCATACCCATGTTATAGACTCTGAATGAACATCACTTTTCTTAGGATATGACATGGTGTGCCAGTTGTTAATATACCTTCCAAACAATCCTATATAATAAAAGGCTAATATGCAAATACACTGAACGGCAGAACAACTGAACAACTGGTCGCTATTATGTGCACTGACCACCAGGGGGCGTATGTGGAACATGGCAGGTATTGGCTGTGGTGGATGGTGGAGCAGGTGAGCAGGAAAACCAGACCAAGGCAGGGTGCTGGTTGCTATCATCAGGGCGAGCCTCTGATGGTTAGTGAAAATTATTTACTTCCTTGCACTGCGGTCCTGCCTGGTGCTCGCACCCACAGCCAGTGCCGGAGCCACCACTTGCACCCGCTGCTGGCGCCCGGCTCTGGTCCCAATTACTCAGCACCATCAGCAGGTGGCCTTGATCACCCCCTGAGGGCTTCTCCACCTCCCCCTGCTCCTGGGGGGCAATAGGGGCCGCAGCTGCTGCTCACACCCACTGACTATCCTGGCCTCACTCCACCTACTGCTGGCGCCAGCCCCAATCGCTCTGCGCCGTCAGTGGGTGTGAGCGAGGCTGGTGCCATCAGCACATGGGAGCTGTGGGGTGGGACTGTTGGCAGACAGGGGACTGGGCTGTGGTGGGAGGGGCCAGGCGGGGCACAGAGTATGGGCCAAGACGTGCCCCTGTGCCTACTGCAGCAGTGTGGCCCACAGTTCCTTTCAAGGTGCACGGATTTGTGCACTAGGCCCCTAGTTAGATAAATAAAAGAGGAGTTTCCTCAATATAATGTTTTTAAAAGTTTGGCTTACTTTTCTCTCTGCAACTTTGCTTGGAGAAATTGACTGTTTTGTAAAAATGGCCTAAAGAAAGAGATACCATGGTGATTTTTGATCCTGGGGGATTGAGGTATTTTCTTTTCTTGAAGTCAGCTCTTTTAGCGTTGGGTGAATTTCTGTGAGCTCTCACCTATTCCTGATTCTCAGTGAGGGCTGTGTGGTAAAAGCTTTTTGTTAGTCATATCACTAGCCCTTCAGTCTGTGGGTTCCACCTCTCCTGCCCTGACCTCTGCAGCTGCTCTTTTTACCTTCTCCAGGGGAGAGCATGCCCATTGTGCTATGCCTTGGATACGGCCTCTCACTTGTGCACAAGTTGCTTGCTCAGCTGTTCCTACTCTGCTGCGGAATTCCTTTCATCCCTGTGCAACAGGCATTCTCCATCACTCTGACAGACTGGGCTTGGGCCAGGGCCCAGTGGTCGTCATTGGGTCTAGATGTTGGGGTAGCAACAGGTCCTCTATGTGCATGGTCCTCTATGCATGGTCCTATCTGCACGTTTGGCCACTTTCCAGAACTGCTTTTATTCCAAGGAGTCAGTATAATACAATGGCTGTCAAAGAAGGATTCCTGGGAAGAGGGATGAGTTGATGGAGTTTTACAGTTATGTTGAGAGAGAGGTATGGTGCTTCAGGAGGGTAATGGTGGAATGCACTAAAAGGTGACTGAGAAACCTTTGTCTAACTTGGTTAGGATGGACAGTGTCAAAAGTAGACCCTCCTGACAAATGTCAGAAGGCAGGGCTGCTCCACTGTTGTGTCAAAGGGTAAGGGAAGTTGCCATTTCCCCTCTAATTTATTGTAAGGATAACTTAATGACATATGCAATGTACTGTAGCAGCATTGTGGAATAGCTGATGGAGTCAAGTGAGCTAGTCGTTATATTTTGCATGCTGCAGGAAATGTTTATAGACAGTTTTTTTTTTGTTGCCCTCTAGATAGAGAATCATCATTGTAACCCTTTGATTCTGTATGGAGATGAAAAATTTGAAAAGCATTTCACTTTGTCACTAGCCAGAACGTCCAAAATCCAAAACAGTAATGCTGTCAGCCCATGGGCTCATTCTTTTCCTTCCTGTTCTTACAGTGCCAGTCTTCTTCATAAATAACTCCTTTCCCTCTAATGACTCCTGTGGGGGTGAAGAGGGAAACGTTTAGATAGAAAATTGCTTTGCATTGCGCTAGTAAGAGTTTGCAGCTACTTTCATTTGCTTGAACTGGGCATTTACTGCTGGGGGTTTCACAGAAGGTATTCTTTCTGTGGTACAATTTTCTCTTAGTTTTCCTTAGCAAATTCTCCCCTCTTCCATTTATTTACATCTGAATAGGACAAACAGAAATATGATTTCTGAGTATATTTTTTCCTTTGATTTGTGCTAACTAGAAACTCATAATTTTTTCCTTTTTTTTTTTTAAATAAAATGTGGGGTGATCCGAACACTGTTATTACTGAGGGATCGAGGCTGATGGAGCAAGCACTGTCTGGAACATTGCTAGTTGCCATGCCAAAGGGATAGAGAGTGATCGAGAGGACTTCAGCTCACATGGCTGAAGTGACGTGATCCCACCCGACCACAAGGGAGTCCTTTCTGACTATCAGCTCTGCCATCCTCTACTAGGAGCTTTGCTCTCATGCAGCCTCTCTTTTTTTTTTTAAATTTTATTTTCTTGTTTAAAGTATTACAGATAGTAGTACATATGTCTCCTTTTTTTGCCTCATTGACCTTCCCCCCGGCCACCCATACCCCCTCCCCCCACACATGCCCTTACCATCCCTCCCGCCCAGTGCCATTTGACCATTGGTTATGCTTATATGCATGCATATAAGTCCCTCGATTGATCTCTTACACACCCCTCCCAACACTCCCCAGCCTTCCTGCTATAATTTGACAGTCTGTTCTATGCTAAGTGAAATAAGCCAGGCAGTGAAAGAAAAATACATGATCTCACTCGTTTATGGATAATAAAGAACATTATAACCTAATGAACAAAAAGATAGATACAGAGGCAGAGAAGCATCGAGCAGCCTCTCCTCTTAGTCAGAAGGTACTTTAGTAGGGCCAGGTAGCACCTCCAGAAGTGATGGAAGTTCTATAGAACAAAGGGGGTCACAAGAAGAAGCTGGTACTTTTTTCTTAGGAAATCTTTTTCAGAAGCCCCCAATAGATTTCTCATGTTTTCTTGGGAAGAATGTGTATTCTAAATCAGTTACCATGATTGGTTTAGAGACCACAGTCTGCTTGTTGGAGTGGAGCAGGCTCAACCTCCCCCTGAAGCACATGACTGTAGGCAGGAAAGGTGGGTACTTAAAATTAAGACAGAGGCCCTAACTGGTTTGGCTCAGTGGACAGAGCGTTGGCCGGTGGACTGAAAGGTCCCAGGTTCGATTCTGGTCAAGGGCATGTACCTTAGTTGCGGGCACATCCTCAGTGGGAGGTGTGCAGGAGGCAGCTGATCGACGTTTCTCTCTCATTGATGTTTCTAACTTCTATCCCTCTCCCTTCCTCTCTGTAAAAAATCAATAAAATATATTTTTTAAAAAAAGTTAAAATTAAGATAGGGGCCCTGGATGGAGTGGCTCAGTTGGTTGGGCATCTAAAGCACCGGTCGCCAACCGGTGGTCCGTGAGGTCTGAAAGGTTGGCGACCGCTGCACTAAAGGGTTGCCAGTTCGATTCCAGGTCAGGGCAGGTGTCTGGGTTGGGGATTTGATCCCTGGTAGGGGTGGCATGCAGTGTTTACCTCTTGCATTGATGTTTCTCTCTCCTCCTCTCTGTTTCTCTCTGAAAAAAATTAATTAAAAAAATCTTTTAAAAAATTAAAAATGTGAATGTAGGATGAGCTTCCTGCAAGTGTCTGTCACACACTTTGCAGCATGCGCACATATGGCCAAGCTTTTGTCTCTGGCAGTGATGAGAGAGATTCATTTCTTATGGTGTAAGATGGTACATAAAAAGGAGACTTGAATGGACAAGGGTTAACCCTAACTTTAAAACCTCTTTTTCAGGTAGTTCAGCAGATAGAGAATGTGATTGTGATTACTAAAGTCCACATTGTGCTCACAGCACTGCCATAGATGCAGGTCCTACTGCTTTAGAGGAGAGGCCAGGCCTGAACGTGTCATATGTCATCAGTTTATAGGACTCCTACCTAAACAAACAGAAACCTCGCTGAAGCAACAGAAATAGGCTATTGCTTCTAGTATCTCTGAAACAGTTCGGTTTTTGCTTGGATGAGAAAAAAACTCTGGTGTGAATTTAGTTTTTATTTCATTTCTTGCTATTACAGATGCATTAGTGATGTCGTAGTGATGTGTTTCAAATCCAGCTTGGTGTGTCTCTGAGGTTTTTAGAAAGGTTTGCTCCACTTTCTCCTTATCTGTCTGGTGCAGGCTAGACTGATGATATGTCTATCTATCCATTTGTACAGAGTGGCCCATTTTCACTTCTGTTATCACAGAGCTGAGCTTCATCTTCTATCCAGAGGTACCCAGGAAAGGTACTAATCCCTAGAACTGGCAGTGTGCTGACTGAGATGTACTTTCTCTTTATAGCTTTACCCTTTTTAAAAAAAATATTTTAAACTTATTTCAGAGAGGAAGGAAGATGGAGAGATAGAAACATCAATGATGAGAGAGAATCATCAATCAGCTGCCTCCTGCACCGCCCCTCCCCTCACTGGGGCAAGTGACCTCCTGGTTCATAGGTCGACCACTGAGCAATACTGGCTGGCCTGAAGCTTTACCTTTTTTGTTTTTCTTTATAATTCCTTAGCAGGACTCCTGGCAGAGAATACCTGTTGCCTTGGCCCTTGCCCTGGGCCTCAGCATTGCCTGTTAGCTTTCAGCTCTCTTCGCTGGCTTGCTCTTTCACCTGCTTACAAACCTGTAGGAGCAGATCAGCCCGAGTACTTCCTGCAGAAACCTTTTCATCTTGCCTGTTTGGCTCTAAGGCATTTGTTTTCATGAGCAAGGCCTTTTTCATTTGTGTGTTTAGGGTGTGAAAGAAATTTGTTCAATTAATTTTCATCTGTGAAAGTTTCAGGTTATGGACACTTAATAAAAAAATAAAACCTCATAGATTACAGAATGGTAGAGACAGCTCACATTTCAACCCCCTGAGATGGTTTCCATATGTGTAAAATACCTTTTTCTTTAATCATTTGAAAAATATTCTACAAATTTAGGTAAAAGTTTGTTGTTACTATTAGAAAATTAGAAACCTTTCCCCTTTATTCAAAGAAAATGTATTATGCTATCGGTGGTAAAACTACTTGATTATAGTGGTGAACTTTTGTTTGTTTTTTACCTATTAGGGAATGTTTACCAAAGTAAATCATACTCTTGGCATCTGGGAATTAATAACATAGCTTTAAAAAAAAAAGACAAAATGGAAGGCCTTCTTTAGGGCCAGTAAACTGAGATCTGAAAGGTGAGGAAATAGGCACAGGGAGGTGGTGTAACTCGATCAAGGTTATGCACCTCTGTGCACACCCTGCTGTAGACATTGGTCTGCCCATCTTTTCCTTTACCTTTTCTTTTATTGTTGTTTTTGTTCTTTTGATCTAGTTTATATCTTGTTTTAAAAAGTGAAAGGAAGGTCAGAACTATATATTCCACATTTTTATTCTTTTAGGCTGGTGACTGACCATTAGAACTTATTGAAAAAAGATAAAATAAAAGCAAAACCTTTATGCCACTGTGTATTTTGGGGTATTTATAGAAATCCATAATTACCAAACAAAGAAAAAACACTAGTTTCTTTTTGCTGAGGTAAGGAGCCTTTGCCATCTTGACTTTCCAGGTATTATTTAGTGACTTGGTGTAAGACAGACTTGAAATATCTTGCTAAGTTTATTGTTTTCCTCTGTAAACCCAATGCAGAAAATAAAATTAAGGTTAATGACCACACTTGCATTTTGCATGTAAAAGCCCAGTGACTAATTCTTAAGCGTTTCTTAAAAATAAGGTCTCTTCATCTCTGAAAATCCTTGCCTATTAAGAATAAAGAAAACTTACTAGTGTTACATGAAACCACATGTAAATGAATGTCTTTTCACATGGTGCTTTCAGTGATGGGAGGATTATGAGGTGAAGTCCTGATGCAGAATGAAGGCTCTTGTTGAATTCAAATTATTCTAACCTAAGAAAAAGGGCAAATTTTGTGTTTGGTATCTATGTAATATTTATAGAACTATGTGTTTGTGAATTAAAAAAACAGGATTTTTTTACTGTTAAAAAATTTAACAGTACTGATTAAATTTGTGTGTCTACTTTGGGGGAAATAGAGGGAGAGAACAGTCCTTAAAATAACTTAGAGCTACTTTTTAAAAAATCACTTAAATAAGTTAGTAAGTGATTTAGTAGAAAGTGATTTAGTAAATGTGGTAGGGCCTACCCACATCAAGAGTCTGAGTGCTTGTGATGGTGTGGAGCGTGCAAGGTGGCCATGCGGTTCAATGAGAGAGGATTGCCATAGAAGCACAGGTAAAAAGAATTGTCTTGAGACCACAAATAAAGTCTGAAAAAATGTTTTCTTTGAAAGCTTAAAAAAATCATGATTCACCTGTCAAAATGAAAACACTTCCTACTTTCTGAGATTCTGTTGTGTTTGCTATTAGAATATTTCTAATTTATTCACAAACATATTTATTTGAAGATACAATAGATTGAGAATACATGGATAGATGGGAAGAAGAGTTAGCTATACTGCGTATGTTCTCATTTTTATCTTTGTCTTAATATTTGTTAAAATCTCTTGAGCATATGAAAAGTTCTGTTTTAATTTCAAGATCTTGCTTGAAATGGAACACACTGATGTGCTTATTTCCTTGGCAAGGCTTGGTCAGCTAAGATTAAGAGTTTGTCAAAAATGACTAATTCTGCACTTTGTTGACAAAGCCATAATATACTGTAGTGTACTGGTTTTGGAGATTAGTTTCTTTTATCCTTATGTGTGGACCCCATGGTAATTGTTGGTTTGGTTATGGGGTCTTTTGCTCTCTTAATTTGTTATAAACCCCAGAGTGAATTTTAGCTACACATGTCCTTTTGGGGTCTACAGGAAGGATGGGTTGAGTCTAGTGATTTTTCCCATTATGGTTTTAAAAAATGAACCACTTCAGATACATATGTTCAAAGTGAACAGCCTTCAAACTAGTGAAATAATTGGGAAATACATAAATTTAATTGTTAAAATTTTCTCTACCCTTGTGATGTTTCTATCCTAGTTTATTTATTTAGGCTATCTATAGTTTAGCCTCCCCAATATCTAAATGCAAATTATAAAATAAAAATTTCCCCATATTGGATATTTCATGTTTATCTTCCTTTACCATCTTTGTTGTAGCTTCAGATATATTGTGTATGTATTTGTATGTATTCTTTCAGGAATCTACTCTATAAAAGCGAAATATTAAAATTAACCGTTTCTCCGAGACGGGTAAGCCACGCCCACCAGCCAATCAGAGCAGCTGTATGCAAATTAGCCCAGCCAACATGGCGGCCGCCACTCACAGATCTGAGAAAACAGCCCTTTCCATTGCGGCAGGAGCGAAAGTGAAGCTGCGCCCGCTCAGCTCAGCTCAGATTAAAATGCCTCTAGCAAAACACAGATGTGAAACATTTGAAACAATGTTACAATCATAGAATCCTCCAGAGCTGAAGGAAAGAGCAGCTCCGGCCTAACCAGTAAAAGTAACAATTGTGTCATAGACGCTGCGAGGTGAGGCAGAGGAGGCTTCAGTTAGTTAGAAGGCCGCCTTAAAGGAACAGTGTATCAATTATAGAAGATAACCCCAGGCCTTCAAGAACAGTATCAATTATAGGAGAAAAAACTACTGAAACCTGTGTCCAGCCAGCCTTGCTGGGACGTTGGGTCAATGGGAGCTGTGGGCAGCCTTAAAGCCCCTCACCCAGGATGGTCAGGCACGCCAGCAGGTGGACATCCCCTGAGGGGTCCCAGACTGCGAGAGGGCACAGGCCGGGCTGAGGGACCTCCCGAGTGCACAGAGCGGCTACAGGGCGGGACAGCCAGGACCCAGGACCCATGAGTGGGAAAGAGGCGGCAGGGTTGGAGGGCACCGGGAAGCGGGTAAGAGGCGGC
>PVJC01008388.1:0-48674 GCA_004026665.1 Murina feae | reverse complement strand
CTGGTTAATACGCCGGCAGACTCAGTGGGATAACGTCCCAAATCTGAGTAAAGTAACATGCAGGGGCTTCTCTTTTATATCTTCCTGGGGTCTTTGTCCCATCAACATGGATTATGCTTCAGGTCCTTTTCGCAAGCTTTGCAAGAAGGTCCCCAAGTGTTGGGGGTCTCCAGGCCATATCTGATGGTCTGGCCTGGTGCCAGCATTAATAATTGCCCACCACCACCACCACCACCACCACCACCACCACCCCCTCCCCACCCGGGCACAGTGCACTGTTCACGGTTTTATGGCCTCTGTATTTAGATAGCATGTTTTGTAAGACCAGTTTCTGGGAAAGAGGCAATGACTTAATTCTAGGTTATCAAGAATGTACACTGGGCTTGCCGGCACAGATGCAGATTGCTAGCTCCCCAAATATCAGGGTTACATTGGAATTAGCCCTTATTAGCCTTCTCAATACAAGCAGGCGAACTAAACACATAAGTAACACATAAGTAAATACTAACAAATAAACACATAAGTAAATACTAACAAATAAATAATCATATAAGTAAATACTAACAAATTCCAAATAATGGTGAATATAATCCAAGACATAATTAAAATAAAATGAAGCAATTGAGAATAACTGGTTACTTAGATTTACTTACCATGTAAAGAGCAGGTGACAGAATAAGGGGCAAAATAAAAGCAGTGATAGCTACTATATAGGCTTTGCAGTTTTCATTTACGGAGAGGTGGTAGTTTTAAACTAGATTCAGACTAATACAAATGGAGAGAAAAAATATTATTGATATGTTTGGGGATATTATTGACAGGACTCGTTCATATCTTAATAAGGGAATTGATAAGAAAAAAGGGAAAATGGGATAAACTCTAGAAACTTGGCTTGAGCGTCTGGGTCTACCATTTTAATTACAGAGTTGGGAAAGATGGAGAGAGGGGATTTGAAGGAGAACATGAGAGTTTTCTTGCACAAGGCGTATTAAAGATGGATAACTCTCTTATCTATCCAATGGGGTGGTCGGGGAGACAGTAGAATTTCTTAAGAAACTTCAGAATCTGAGATGCAGATGTTGCAGTAGCCATATAGCTTAGCAGCTCTACTTACTCTGACCCTCAAGATTTTGCATTGCTTCTTGCTTTTGGCTTTCACAACATGAAACTTCCTTGATTTTATATTTTAAAACTTTGAATTCCAAAGACTTCTCCACCACTCCCATTGGCTCTGTATCATTAACCTCAGGAATTTACAGAACCTTTCCAGTACTTAGACTATAGGATAAAAAACAGTTTCATGCATCAATTAAACAAAAGAACACTTGTGCCTCAGTCTCCACTCTGGAATATTTATTCTATATCTATAAAGAATAAAACTTGGTAGTGTTTTCAACTTGTAAAAATAATCTTGAGAAATCTTGTTTGGGGGAAAAACTGCCTTAAGTGATACCCCAGGAAACAGAAATAAAGCAGAGATGTTATGTTTAAAGGAGACTTGTAGAGTTCAGCCTTCAAGTCAACACTATGGCCCTCTATGGTACCAAGAGCTGTCCATTAGGGCCTTGTCTATATGCCAGGGATTAGATTTACTAAGATTGTGTATAAAGTCCCCTACTGGGTACTAACTTATGATTTTATTAAATTACTAGAGGCCCAGTGGACAAACTGGGAGGGGGGTACTCTCAGCCCAGCCTGTGTCCTTTAAAGTTGGACATCACTAGGGCTGCCTTAGAGGTGGAAGAGGCTCCTGCCACATCCGCTGCACTTGCCAGTCATCAGCCCAGCTTGTGGATGAGCAGCGATCCACCTGTGGGAGCACACTGACCACCAGGGGGCAGCTTCTGTGCTAAGAATATGTCCCGTGGGGGTCAGTGCACATCATAGCAACCAGTCACTCAGTAGTTTGGTCATTTGTATATTACTCCTATTATATACTAGAGGCCTGGTGCACAAAAATTTGTGCACTTGGTGGGGGAGGAGGGTCCATCAGCCCAGCCTGTGCCCTCTCGCAGTCTGGGACCCCTTGAGGGATGTCCACCTGTTGGCTTAGGCCTGCTCCCCAGGGGATTGAGCCTAAGCTGGCAGTCAGACATTCATCTGACAGCCCAGGAGCCCTCAAGGGATGTCCTCTTGCTAGCGGGGAGCAGGCCTAAGCTATAGCCGGACATCCTTAGCGCTGCTGAGGAGGCAGGAGAGTGGCTTGTGGCTGAGCAGAGCTGTAGCAGCACACTGACCACCAGAGGGCAGCTCCTGCATTGAGCGTCTGCCCCCTGGTGGTCAGTGTGTGTCATAGTGGCCAGTCATTCCCAGGTGTTCTGCTATTAGGGTCAATTTGCATATTACTCTTTTATTATATAGGATAGAGGCCTTGTGCATGGGTGGGGGCTGGTTGATTTGCCCTGAAGGGTATTCCAGATCAGGGTGGGGGTCCCTCTGGGGTGCTTGGCCAGCCTGGGTGAAGGGCTGAGGGCCTTTCAAGCTGGCCACATCCACTTCAGTGTGGGGGAAACTGCTGGAGTGCCTGGCCAGTCTGGGTGAGGGGCTGATGGCTGTTTGCAGGCTGGGCACGGCCCCCAGTGACCCAAGCTCCCAGTGAGGCTGGCTGGAAGCAGGAATCTGAGACTTATGTATCAACTTTGTTGCCTTGAGCAGAGGCTGCAGTCAGCCAGGGCAGGCAGGAAGCTTGGCTTTCTCCATCGCCAGAGCAACCAAGCCTCCTGCTTGCTCCAGCTCTGTGGCTGCTGGCAGCCATCTTAGGTGGGTTAATTTGTATATAGTCACTCTGATTGGCTGGTAGGCATGGCTTGAGGTATAGTGGAGGTGCTGTCAATTTGCATGTTTGTCTTTTGTTAGATTAGACTAGAGGCCCAGTACACAAAATTCATGCATGGGGTGGGGGGTCCCCTTGGCCCAGCTTGCACCCACTTCAATCCGGGACCCCTTGGGGGCTGTCTGACTATCGGACATACCTCTCACAATCTTGGACCACTGGCTCCTAACTGCTCACCTGCCTGCCAGCCTGGTCGCCCCAACTGCCCTCCCTACAGGCCTGGTCACCCCATGCAGCCTGCTGCTCAGTCATTTGGTTGGCCCTCACTAACCTCCCTGATGGCCTGGTCGCCCCATGAAGCCTGCTGCTTGGTCTTTTGGTCGCCTTTCACTAACCCCCCTGCCAGCCTGGTCAACCCACACAGCCTATTCGATCATCTGTTCAGTTGCGATGGTTGCTTAGGCTTTTATATATGTAGATGACTGCCTCAGGATATAAATATCTCCTGTGAATTCGGCTGGGACTGAATTAGTCTTAGACTCTTGCTAATTTGAGAAAGTGCAGATGGTAACCTACACATGTGGGAATATCTGGATAGGCAGAAGTTAGAGATGAAGATAGGATCTGACAGACAGAAATGTTCTGTGTAGAAAGAACATGCTCTGTGACTTGAGACACATGGTACACAATCCATAGACTAGAAAGAAACTCCACATCAATAATTGATATTTTATAGTGACAATATGAATCTCTTATTTAGAATCAAGGGCAAGAGTGCTAATCTAAGTTAGTATATTCTAAATAACATAAATTAACCATTGATAGTTTTTATCATTAAAACTGTTTTTTGATTATACAAAATGAATTATAATTAATAAATGAATTATCTTCTCCAAACTTTTAAAGAGTACCTATGGAATGTATTTTAGCAACATTTTCTTTATGAATCTCAAGTTATCACTATGAACAATAATGTTTAGGTTGTGCTGTAGATAGAGAAGAAACTTTAGATGTTAATGAGGTTTCAGAGGACTGATTAATCTAGCATATTGTTTTATCAACAGTAACAACCTCACACAGGTTTGAATTTTTATCTCTAATCTGGTTAACAAATATCCATATAAATTATTCAGATATATTAACTATTTTTTAACCCTGTCTTCAGTACTTTACTGAAGTATAAGACTATTATTTCAAAGGCAATTTTAATCAAAGTGTGATTGTTCTCTTCTCCCAACTTATGTAAAATTTGTTGACTATATACTCAATGCCAGGAATTATTCTAAGGACTTGCAACTGATAAATAAACTAAAGATGATTTCTTTATGTTCTACAAGTGAAGAGACACAAGCAAAACAAACAAGTAAAAATAACTTAAATGAATAAATATCAAGGATATTAGAATTGCGATGCGCTGTTCAAAAAAAAAGTATAATAATCGCGACTGGATGTACTAGTTGTGAGGGATGGTGGAGCAAAACAGCAGGTTACAAGATGCACCTTATTAACGCGGTGACATGGAGCCAATATTTAAATGCAGTGAGGTAATGAGTCACGCAGACATCTGGGAGAAGAGCATTCAGGCAGCAGAGATTGAGAAAAGCCCTGTTGAGGGAGCATTCCTGGAGCAGCACAGAGCCAGAGTGTGACTGGAATAAACAGTGTTGAGGGAATAGCAGAAAATGAGGTCAGAGAGAGGACATGGGACAGCTCATGCAAAACTTCCTAAGACATTGTAAGAATCTAGGCTTTTGCAGGGCTTGCTTTCCTCTTGTTAGGGTTTATCATAAACTCCAAACAACACCTTTTTTTTCTACAAGAGGCACCTTTGCCATAAATTCTTCCAAGTAATATGGCCCAATAGGATTATCTTGATCGATTGCAGAAATCTTTTATGCTGTGGAACACTCTCAAAGACCACAGCTTTTCTTGTCACTTGACTTAGTGAATAGTTGGAGAAGTATTGTCAAGTATGAACAGGCAGCTTTCAGAACCGAAGATTGCCTATTTGGTGGTGTACATTCTCCTTAAATGCTAGCAGGTAAGAAATGCAATGATATATCCTTTAGGTTGGAGGTAATGTTCCCAGCATCCTGAAGATCGCTAAATTCCAAAGTATTCCACTGATGGAGTCTTAGTAGTGTTTATCTCCCTTCCTTTGGATTGCATATGTTTTACTAAGGCTTCCAATTTATTTGCCATTTCTTGCTCACTAGATCCTATTCTAGCATTCATAAAATGGAGAGTGGGCCGATGTAATATTCTACAAAGTGTCCGGGTGGTTTAGGTCTACTTGGACTATGTTAACAGAGGGCAGACAGGTTAGGATAGCCTGGGACAAACCTGTGAAAATGTACTGTATTTTCAATCCCAAGTGATTGTGAACTGTTTCTGATTCTCTTCCTTGAGAGGTGAAAAAATAAAATATTTGGAAGATGAAGACCCCATGCTACACACCTGAATCTTTATTCTTTTTTTTTCTATATCTCCATAGCAGTTTTAATTGGGGTTATTATTGGTTAAGCTTGTAATAATCACTGTGACTTGCCATTTTTCATTTTCATTTTATATAAAGACGACCGGTGAAAACAAAAAAGGATTGTGATATTTCCATTGACTTTTTATTGAGTTAGCTTCCTTCAAAATACTAATTATTAATTCTTTCTTTTTGTTATGATACTGCAATGATATCCTTGTTCATTACCCATCTATCTAGCCCTATTATATTAACTGTCTTCCTAGCTCTCTGAAGTCAGGCCTGCCAGATGCCTTCAAACTTTTTATTCTTTATCATCATCGTGCCCGTCTTGTTTTGAAGGCCAAGTATTATCACTTGGTCTCTATCAGTTTAAGTGCCCATTATGACATGGCAATCAGTAAGCTCAGTTTAGTAATAGCATCTTTCCCAGAGATGCTATTATCTACAAGGGAGAGCCTTATTGCTTTGGGAAATAGTATATTCTAGGACCTTCCGTAGAATATAGTTGGCTGAAATTTCCTGGTGTTATATAATATCTACACTATAATATACATACTTCTTTAAGGCATTTGGTTCTTTTCTCTACCATATGCCACAGCTTTTCTGGCATTTCTACCTCATTTAAGGTTGGCCATCACTTCCAGTAAGCTTTCAGTTTCCAAGCCCCAAACTTGCAGCAGCATATTACTTTCATTTTCCTTGCCACAGAATTTAATACTGAATTATGAAAGAGTGTTCCCGTATTGATAAACACTCCTTTGTCGAACTTTAGATTCTTTTCCCCTAGGTCCCTCATTTTCTCAGGCTATTCCCGTAAATAGGCAGCAAGCTTTTGCTTGCTAGACATGCTAAGTCCTCCACTTATATACTCCTTTTCAAAGTAATCTTTTTGAAACAGGAATTTTAGGGGAATATAGGAAGGCTTATGGAATGTTTAGAATTGGGGTCCATGGAAAAACACAGGGCTACAGATTGGGAGAAGGTACATCTCCACAACACAAGGAAGCCAGGTGCAGTAACTTTTCCATAAGACAAGGAAGCAGCAACAGGTACATCTCCATAACACAGGTACAGGGAGCAGCAACAGTGGCATTTACATAAGACAAGGAAGCTGGAAGTAGCCAAGGAAGGTCTATATTTACAAAATAAAGAAAAGGGGAGAAAGCCAGAATGAAAAGAACAATGAGGTAGAAAGGCATCACATGTTTGACCTTTGAGTTCAGGAGTTACTATAGTAACCAGTCTAAGGGAATAGTGAGCAATCAGAGAGGATATCAAGGCATCTTCATAAGCCACAGGGAAAAAAGAACTCAGTGGGACCTTTTTCCTTCTCCCCATGTGGGAGTCCATTCTATGGGACTCTTTCCCTCTCCCTACATGGGAGTCTGTACTTGTTCTGCAATAAATCTCCACCTTTGCTGTACTATCCTCTGTCCATGGATTCATTCTTCAACTCTGGTGGACAAAGAATCTGGGTTACAGTCCAAAAATTCCATATCACTTTCACCAAGGAAATCTTGGCACTCCCTGGGATATGTTGTGACATGAGCATACATAGATATTGGTTTAGTGACAAAGAAGGGAGGGGGGCAGGGTATGTCCTTAGAGGTTCATGTGTTGTTTTGCAAGAAAGAGGCCTCTTCTACATCATCTTTAAACAAGAGCTGGGAAATGAGTCACATCTGTAGATTTTCAAGTGCATTGAGCCAGATGTATACATCCTAAATCATAGTCCCTTCCCCCCTAGAGGGATTGGATAAGAATTAAACTTTCCCTGGAACTCTGCTACCAGTATAATTACATCCCATGCCTCATCCTCAACGTCATCTGTCCTTTAGCTCCAGGAGAAGACAATCTTATATTGTTGCAGAAAGACCAAAAAAACTAAGCGACGCTTTGAAGAAGTGGAGAAATCACAGCTTTAATAACATGTGCGGACTCTAAGGTATCTCAAATCCAGAGTGGGGGTCGCAGGCAAGAACCTTGCTTTATAACTGCCCCTGGAGTTCATTGATTTGCAAATATACTCCCTCCCCCTAAGGCCCTGAAGCATGTATTCTGTTCATCTACCCTTCCCCCAGGTGTTCTTAGGTTCCAGGCTCAAATCAAAGCCCCCTGCCCTACTGCAGGACAAGGCTTTGTTTGGTTTTATGGCCTAACATTCCTTGCAAAACCAGCTTCCTCCTCATTATACCGTCGAGAAACCCTTTAGTTTACATATTGCATCTATAATTACTGATTATTTGCTTTTAGCCCTTCATTGCTTTTCTCTAATGCATAAATTTGTCCTATATAATTAGTATTTTCCCTAACCTCACAAATGAAGATGTACTGTATTTATTTTACTAAGATTCTTACACATCTATGAAGTGTATAACAATAGCACCACTAGAGTCAGTAGTGTTTACCACCAGTGATAGCATGTTCATTCCAGTCAGCCAGTTGGTGATTCAGCTCAAAAAACTCAGTTTAAAGTCTGCTCTTAAGGACCACGTTTAGAATCAACACTCTTCATACAAAAGCTCCAAGAAACATAATTGGAATGGAAATGTCATCAGGCAGTTTATTGTGGGAGACAAAATACTGTAAGAAAAAGGGAAATAGAATGCAGATAGAAGTTGAAATGTGACTCCAGGACAGTGGAGGCATTATGTAACTGGGAACTCTGTAGCTAAGATGGATTCTCCAAGTAGTCTAAATTTCAGGTGAGAGGGTTGGACCTTTGTACCCCTGCACTGAATATTCATTAAAAATAAACTGCTTCTGGAGATGGGGCGTGATCTTGGCACATCAGCTGCTGTCTGTTTGAATCAGAAAATTCTAGGAGAAGGTCTCGCCTGTGATGTCTAAGTGGCCAACACTCCTGGCATTGGAGGGAATGACTGTGTCAGTGCTGACAGGGGATCTTGGCAACAAGCATATCAGCAGAGATGTGGAAAGTTGTGGATAAGAGAGATTTTGTGAGAAGACAAAATTTAGTTTTAGATGTATCCAATAAAAAAGGTCTATTTGACATTGAAATGAAGATTTGAGTAGGCAGTTTGATAAGAGTCTGTAGCTTGGCAGAGAAGTCAGACTAACAATAAATGATATATTTAGTGCATGTGCTTCTAAGGCTGCAGCATTGATATTAAGGACTTCTTAAATACTCAAACCATGTACTGTTGTGCACCTGATGTTTATTTAATGTCAGTCTCTCACATCCTGTCTAATATGAGAGTAATATGTAAATTAGTCATTACTCTGCGACAAAGATGGCTGCGCCCATAGTGGCTGGGAGGACGCTGGCACCATCACCCCTGCAACGTGAGCCCAGAAGGCAATTGGGCCTGCAGGCAGCACCGAGCAGGGCCTGCCTGGTGGTGGTTGTGATGATGGGGAGCAGGCAATCGGACTCACAGGCAGCACCTAGCAGACTCTGCTGGGAGGTCACCACAGTGACCATCGAACAGACAAGCGGTGCCAGCAGGCAGCACACAGCAGGGCCTGTTGGGCAGTGGCTGTGGCGATGGAGGAGCAAGCAATGGGAACCCTCAGGCAGACACACAGCAGGGCCTGCTTGCCCATCGCCATGTTGTGGAGCAGACAGGCCCCGCAGAGAGCAGAGAACCACGTGGAGTGGGCCCAAGCCCTCAGTAGCACATTCCATGAGGGCTCCTGAATTGAATTGGAGAGGGTGTAGGTCGAGTGAGGGACCACCCCACCTGCCCTCCTCCTCCCCACCACCCCATGCATGAATTTCGTGCACCGGGCCTCTAGTTAGAATATAAACTCTACAAGTTTTTGGTCCACTATCCTAATCCTAGAATCTAGCACATAGTAGAAGCTCGAAATAATTTTGCTGATTCCCTGCCCAGTAAAAGTATGCCTTTACTTCTATACAGAAGATTCATTAATTAAAATACCTAAGAACATGTCTTGATTACTTTTTAAACATTATCATTTGCAATGAACATAAAGGTGCATATATTCTTTTGAATTAGTGTTTCAGGTTCTTTAGGGGGAGGGGGTTATATTCCTAGAGTGAAATTGATGGATCATAAGGCAGTTTCATTTTTAATTTTTTCATAAAAATATACTTCTTTCCACAGTATATTGGCTGCACCCATCTGCATTCCAAGCAACAGTGGTCTAGGGTTCTCTTTTCTCCACTTGTTCTCTTTGCCAACATTTACTTGTTTGTCGTGGATTTATTGAAGATACTCATTTTGACATGTGTGAGGTGATATCTCATTGTGGTTTTAATTTGCATTTCTCTTATAGTTAGTGACCTTTAGCAAACGTCTTTACATCAGAATAATTCAACAAATATTGTCTCTTTCCCTATGGGTTTTGTCTGTCTCAACTAGCACCCTGGTCCACCATGTAATAAGAGCTGACTTTGGAGATGACCCTAAAGATACCTCTTTGTGACTTGGTGTAGCCAAGAGTATGCTATTTCAGCTTGTGAATGGGATCATCTAAATGTATGTAATTCTTTCTGAAGTTTCAGGCAGATTCTTTGCCACCCCACCAGATGCAACCCAGGCATCAAAATCCATTTTATTCTTAGAGTCTAGAGGTCATTCAAAAGAAGAAGAGTATTAAGGTTCACCCAGCTACGTGTTGGTGAATCTAAAGTCAAAGACCCTTCTGCTTTTTTCCTAGTCCAATTTATTCACTTCCACTGCTGAGGAAGAGTAACTTTGCTAAAGTCAGTGGATTTGACTTTGAGTATGCTAAAATTTAGACACTCATTGCATGTCCATTAAAAACACTACTACTAGTGCTCTGGCTGGTTTTGATCAGTGGATAGAGCCTGGAGACTGAAGAGACCCTGGTTCAATTCTGGTCAAGGGTACATGCCTGGGTTGTGGGCTTCATCCCTGGTGGGGAGCGTGCAGGCAGCAGCTGATCCATGATTCTCTCTCATCATTGATGTTTCTCTCTCTCTCCCTCTCCTTTTCTCTCTGAAATCAATAAAAACATATTTTAAAAAATAGTACTACTACTAATAATACAAGAACTGAAACTATTTTTATTACAAGAATTGATCTATTATGTGTATAATGAATACATTATAAAGATAGATGAGGGAATTAAAACTTAAAGAAAAAATAAAAGAAACAGTTAAACGTGTCACATACATTTGAAATTATAGTGAATGGGTGATAGTTCTTTTTGTGTAAACAGATGTAATTCTTTTTTGTTGTTGTTAAAAAGCACACACATGTATTATTTCATAATTTCTATAGGTCAGAAGTCCAGACACAATTTACTTGGCCCTCTGCTTTAGTTTCATAAGACCATAATCATGCTATCAACTGAACTGTTTCCTCATTTGGAAGCTCAACCTGGGGGAGGGGGGTAATTGCCTCCGGAGTCTCTGTTATTGTTGGTAGAATTCATCTTATTGCTACTGTGGAATTGATTAGCTGGCTGTCGGCTGGCAGGTCAATTTAAAGTTCTGTCACATAGTCCTCTCTGTAGGCAGTTCACAACCTGGCTACATGGAATCTAATGAACAAAATAAACTGAGGAACAAAATGCAAACAGAGGCATGAGTATGTGGAGCAGACTGACATCTGTAAGGAGGGAGAGGGGTTAGGGGTACTGGATGAAAGAAGATGAAGGGATTAGCCAATAATCATGTACACATAACACATAGACACAGACAACAGTGTGGGAACATCCGTAGGGAAAGGAGGATAAGGGCTAGGTGGAAGTGGGCAAAGGGAGGGGAAATGGGGACAGCAAGAGACTTTACTTGGGGCAATGGATGCACAATGCAGTGAGCCCATGATATTTTATTGAATTGCATAATTGAAACGTACTCATATGGCTTTGCAAACCAATGTCACACTAAAAAATTATTTTTTTAAAAAAAAGCACAAACACATGAGTCAAAGGAGAAAAAACTATGGAAATTAGAAAATAATTAAACTGAATATGGTAGGCAGATTTCTAAGATAGTCTGATGACCTTTGGTTTGTGGTGCCATGCACCATATATCACTCTCCCCTTGGGAGTGGGTGGCATCTATGATACACCAAAGCTGATGTGACATCACTCCCACAATTATTTTACATTATATAAGACTATGTCTTAACCGACTGGAATATGAGTCTTTCTTGCTGCACCTACAAAACTAAACAAATACAATTCTAAGAAAATGTGTACAGTGAGAAAGAGGACTGATTATTAAAATCCTTGTTTTTGTTTAGGGGGGAGATGCCAAATACTAGAAACTATCAGCAAAATTTTAAGTGACTTGATAGGGAAGAAAATGTTTTTGTTTTATTGTTTATTTCTATTTTTGGTATGTGTAAGTGTTTTAAACAGGAAAAAAAGTGTTTATATGTGGTCAAAAGCAAAAACCTTATACAGAGGTGTGTTCCAGAAACATCAGGTGAGTATAAGAATAATGAGGTGAATGTAAATGGGAATCAAGATGAGAACAGAGGGTGGTTTCTCC
This sequence comes from Murina feae, assembly GCA_004026665.1. Classification (NCBI taxonomy): domain Eukaryota; kingdom Metazoa; phylum Chordata; class Mammalia; order Chiroptera; family Vespertilionidae; genus Murina; species Murina feae. The sequence continues at coordinate 36,968 of PVJC01008388.1, read as the reverse complement.
CATTGACTCATTTCTACTACTCATGTTGAGAAGTCTGAGTTATTGCCCTGACTGGTTTGGCTCAGTGGATAGAGCGTCAGCCTGTGGACTAAAAGGTCTCAGATTCGATTCCGGTCAAGGGCATGTACCTTAGTTGTGGGCACATCCCCAGTAGGAGGTATGCAGGAAGCAGCTGATCGATGTTTCTAACTCTCTATCCCTCTCTCTTCCTCACTGTAAAAAATCAATTAAGTATATTTTAAAAAAAATAGAAGCCCGAGTGATTAAGAAGCATTTAATGGGCCCGAGACCTCAAGAAATTGAGAGGTTTTTTTTAGGGATAGACAACAACAAAAAAAAGCAAAAATATGACTGAAAGTAAAAATTCATAAATATGTGAAAAGTACTGTATCTGTCAGTCGCTTGAAAAAAAAACACAGCATATATTAGGTAGTTAGAGAAAAAATTAATAAGATGTTTATGGAAACCCTAGGATTTGTAATAACTTTTAATACCCTTAACTATAAAGTGGAGGAGATTGCTACCAGAATTCAGAGTGAAATAACTTTGTAAAAAGAATCTACATATAGAAACTATAACATTTAATGTATAAGTGTTGCCAACTTTTGGGAGCCCCCCTGAGAAAAAGACAATAGAATACATCCTATATAATAAAAGGGTAATATGCAAATTGACCCTAACAGCAGAATGACTGGGAATGACTGGTCACTATGACACACACTGACCACCATAGGGCAGATGCTTAATGCAGGAGCTTCTCCCTGGTGGTCAGTGCATTCCCACAGGGGGAGCTCTGCTCAGCCACAAGCCAGGCTGCCAGCTGCCAGCACAACAGTGATGGTGGGATCTTCTCCCACCTCCTAGGCAGCGCTAAGGATGCCTGACTGCAGTTTTGGCCTGCTCCCCGCTGGCAAGTGGACATCCCCCGAGGGTTCCCAGGCTTCCAGAGGGATGCCTGGCTGCCAGCTTAGACTTGATACCCTGGGGAGTGGGCCTAAGCCAGCATGTGGACATCCTTCAAGGGGTCCCAGACTGCAAGAGGGCACAGGCTGGGCTGAGGGGCCCCTCCGAGTGCACAAATTTTTGTGCGCTGGGCCTCTAGTAATAGTATAAGACTAGTGAGGTGTATAAGAGAATTGAATTTTATGTTCCTTCTTTCCTTGACCATTTGTTACTAATCTTCATTGGCCAAACCTAACTATAAACTATAGGTTAAGAGAGTTCATTAATGAGGATCAAATAGGTCAGCCTCCTGAGGCACACAGCCATGGGGAAAATAGGGAATACATATACATTGTAAAATTACACATAGACGTCTGGTGTTTAGTGATAACTTGTCCTCTTAAGACTTTTCCCAAGGCTAACACACAAAATATGTACATTTAGAAGACAAAAAAAAAAAAAGTAAGATTTCTGAGAGATCATTCACAAGAAAACCAAAGATTAAAAGACAAGCAAACTTTTTGCTTGTTATTTGTCCCCTTAGAATGCCATATAGCCTTTTCTTTCTTGCCCTTCTTCTATCCCTTGCCATTTTGTGGCCCTTAGAGATAATTTATGGATACAAAAGACAAATGACATTATCAATTGTATTCTATGCTTCAATATAAGTGTGTACAATAAGAAGACATTTTGTGAATAATTGTTTCCTCATAATATTAAAGAGAATTTATATTATAGAAGTTTGGTGGAAGCAATATTTTAGAAAAATTGAGACAAATAGTCCCATAAAATTAGAAGACTTGAACTAATTTATTATTTCAAGAAATGTGATAGTGAATAGATAACATCATGAGAGAATAACAGTGGACAAGAGAGTATTCTAGCCTAGGATGTATAAGAATCTAACACACATTTCTAAAATGAAGTAAAGTAATAATGTTATAAGAAAACGAGAAAGAGCCCAGTTGCCAGGGCTCGATCAATGAGAGTTCACTTATAAAGGTGGTCATGTTTCGATTCCTGGTCAGGACACATGCCCTGGTTGTGGGCTCGATCACCAGTCGGGGAGGGAAGGAAGGGGGGGGGGGGGGGGGGGAGCGAGGGCACGCAGTGGTATCTGATCAATAATTCTCTCTCGTTATTGATGTTTCTATCTCTCTCCCTCTCCCTTCCTCTATGAAATCAATAAAAAGAAAAGGGAAACAAAAAAGAGCTTAAAGAGTGAGTTTCCCGAGGAGATGCATTGGAGAATAGGAACAAAGGACAAAATGCAGATGACAACAGAGCCAGCACTTCCTTAAACAATTGGAATAGTTTTTTTCAGTAACAAAAGATTTAATAATGGATCACAAAAAATAAAGTGAAGAAAAAGACTAGGGTAAAATCTCACCATAATTAAACTTAAGATGTCAGCAATGTAGGAAGTGTGGTCACATGGGTAATATGAGCTCCATGAAAGAGAATTTTAATTAAGTGCTTTTTGTTCATAAGAAACAAAGATTCACTCAAATTATTTTATGTATGAGAAAAATTATGGAGCTACACAGGGGACAAGGTCATGACTTATGTAACACATAAAAAGACAATCAGGCCTTGGGACTAGCAAAACGGTAGTAGGTCCAGAATTTTCCGGAAATAAAAACAGTAGGTCACTCAGAATCCAAGGCTTTAGGCTGTAGATAGGCATTTTAGTGTTGTGCCATCAACATAACTCATCTGAAATCTTTGTATCTATTTTCTTTTCCCACAAAAACAGGATGTTTGTTTTTACAATTTTAGTTGAAAAATCTTTTTTTCCCCCAGAATTGGTAGTACTTTGCATTCAGCTACTGAAAACACAGTGTGTTTGTCCTTTGATCAGGTGCTCATCTGTGATTTAATTAGCTGTGCAGGGGTTCTGCTGTCATGGACCAGCGCTGCCTACAGCGACTTTCAGAGGGGTGTGTGAGTGCCTCTAATTTCATAGAAGTGGGCAGTAGTGTTGGTGCATCTAGCATGAAGTGTTGGATATTAATATTGCAGATGAGCCAAATTCTCAAAGACAGCCAAGGCTAATGTTAGTCACTAAAAAGACTTCTCTACATTGCCCACATTTGTAGGCTCAAAGATGAGGACAGCCCTCAAGATCAGCCGTCCTTATCAATGTTGGTATCCTTTATCTTTTGAGAGATAAATGATATATATCTGGACCATATAGATATTCTTTATGCAAAAACAGAATAATATTGGGTACTATAACCTACTTTGCTGAAAATTTAAGATCCTAAGTCAATATTTAACATCAAAGATCTGTGCTTAATACTACTTCCTCACCCCTTATTTGCACCCAGAGAGAATCCTTTGAGGAATGAGGGCAAGGATAGTTGATCCTTCTGAATTTTCATTTAAATAATTACTTATTTTACTGACATTTATTGAGAGACTGCTGTTGGATGCTATGATTTAGGTACTGGGGATAGTGTTATAAATAAATAGGTAGTATATTTATTACCATTCTTGTATTTCTCAATTTCCAGACATAGAGAACCAGTGCATAATTTCACTTATATGTGAAATCTATACAGTTAATGTATCATAGAGTTGTACAGTTGAAATATAATCTTATTAACCAGTGCCACCCTATTAAATTTAATAAAAAAAACTTGAAAAAGTAAAACAGTCAGTCATAGAAGCAGTGCACAGAATGGTGGTTGCAGGCATTAGGGAGTGTGAAAAATGAGGAAATAACGGTCAAGGTATGCAGCTTCAGTTATGCAAGATGAATAGTTCTGGAGATCTAATATACACAAAGGCAACTGTAATTAACAATGCTGTATTGTGTACTTGAAACTTGCTAAGAGGATAGAACTTAAGTGTTCTTTCTCTCACACAAACACGCACATTTACACCCACAAAATAACTGTGAGCTGATGGATATATTAACTAACTTGGATGTGGTAATCATTTTACAATGTATACATACACCGAAATGTCAAGTGGTATACTTTCAATATATAAAGTTTATATTTGTCAAATGTGCCCCAATAAAGCTGAAAAAAAAAATACCCAAAAGAAAAACTGCATAGAGTTAGAGTTCCAGAGGTACTAAACACCGGCTTCCATTGACGTCTCCCTGCACCATCATGGATGCCTTCCTGCTACAGAATTGTGATCACAGTGTTGTAAGCAGGGAAATTCACCCAAGTCTTGGTGCCAGATTTTCACTGGGGCTTGATCATACTCTTCCAGCCTTTAGCCCTTCCAAGAGTTTGGCTCATACATTTAGTAATACTGATTCTCTGGAGGAAAAACCGATACTGCTTGACACAGCTTTCATTATAAATCATGTTTTTAGGCTGTCCACAGATCTATCACAAACAAAGCTAGTTCTAACAGATCTGGCATCCCAAAGCCTAGGAAGGCAAAGACTAGAGTTTTATTTTTTAATACACAAACACAACAGTAATAAATTGCTAGGGTATGTTACAATTTGGTTGTATCATAAAACATTTTTGAGTGAAAATAATCAGAGATAAAAGAGTAGCTAATGCATAATTCCATTTGGACTTCAAAAATAGGCAAATCTAATTTTTGGTGGTAGAACTCAGTAGAGTAGTTATTGATAGGTCTTGAGTTTGACTGAAAGGCACAAGGATCTGTCAAGGTGATGTAAATTATCTATATTTTGGTTTAACAGCAGTTGTTGCACACATGTAACATATACTTATATACACACAGGTATAAATATACATATGCATACACACACACATATATATAAATGTACACATACATCAACATTTGAATTGTATACTTATGGTCTGTATAGAAAAGCTTCTTCAGTTAAAAACTACAAGGTGGTGCAAAAGTAGGTTTATAGTTATGAGTATGTGAAAAACTGAGTTAATTATTGTATATTATTATGATTTTTAAAATATATATTTTATTGATTTTTACAGAGAGGGAAAGAAATAGAAACATCAATGAGAAAGAAACATCGATCAGCTGTGTATTATTATTATTAACTAGGGGCCTGGTGCACAAAAATTTGTGCACTCAGAGGGAGGTCCTTCAGGCCAGCCTGTGCCCTCTCATAGTCTGGAACCCCTCAGGGGATGTCCACCTGCTGGTGTGCCTGGCCAGCCTGGGTGAGGGGCTGATGGCTGTTTGCAAGCTAGCTAAGACTGCCAGTGGGACCCTCATCGCATTGGGGTGTGGCCAGGCTGGGTGAGGGGCTGAGGACCGTTTTCAGGCTGCCCATAGTGCCTTCAGGGTTCAGGTCCCTACTGGGGTGCCTGGCCAGCCTGGGTGAGGGGTTGAGGGCCATTTTCAGGCTGCCCACAGCTCCCATTGACCCAACGTCCAAGTGAGGGTTGCTGGAATCAGGTTTCTGGGGTTTATCTTCTATAATTGAAACATTGTTGCCTTGAGCAGAGGCCTGACTTGCATAGGCAGGCAGCTTCAACTCCATCGCTGGTGCAACAGAAGCCTCCTATTTGCTCTAGCTCCGTGACTGCTGGCTTCCATCTTGGCTGGGTTAATTTGCATACAGTCATTATGATTGGCTGGTGAGTGTGGCTTCTCTGGTGGGCATGGCTTAGGTGTCTCCGAGTGATGGTTAAGTTAATTTGCATGTCACTCTTTTATTAGATTAGATTATTGTATTATTTTCCATACCGATAACTGTAAACCTATTTTTTCTGGCCTGTGACTTGGATTTATGAGATTATTACGTAGTCTATATAGTGTGACTGGATTAAATAGGGAGGAAGATTTTTAAATGGTCTAATTTTCCTGAAACCACTTTAAAATTTTTGTAAAATTTGTCCAGTGCTTCTGTGGTGCATTAAAATGTACAATCATGAATAATAACCAAGGTTTTACCTGGTTCATTTTTAATATTATAATATAGACATGGTTTTTTCATTTTCCTAGAAGTTTAGTGAGGCAAAATAGTCCCATTTCTCAACTATTCCACTCCAAAGTGTTAGTATAATATATGCATACTGATTTGAAAATTTTCTACCAGGGAATATTGTCTTATGTAACAAAATTTCACTCTTTTTATAAGTTATAAAAGTAATTGTGAGATTGTGATAATTATTAAGAACCAAAGATAATATTACTTGTCTTCAGAATAGCTTTGAGATAATAGCACATATATTGACCATATATTTTATTTACTGGTATATGTTTAAAATGCCTTAATATATGATAGTGTGCATATGTTTTATTTAAATTATATTTAAACTGTATGAAATTTGTTATTTTTATGATAAAAATTTTTATACTACTTATTTTAATTTGGGAATGGGCAACCTTTATTTTTATCATTTATATAATTTTATTTTGGGTCAATAGGAATAAATTCAAAGAGAGTGTAGTACTCTAAATATAATACTTATGGTAATATCTCTCAGTGTTTTTCACAAAATTGATCATTTTATCAATCACCTTGTATATGTATCCTTATAAAATTATGAATACTTAATTTATAATTTAATACTTAAAATTAAATAGGTATTTATTTTTATATATAGAAAAATTAGTTTGGCTAACTCCTTAATAAACACCGTACATCAGAAGTTTAGGTGAAAGTAGAAAATCCACAGACATCACATAAAGAAATGATAGTAATAAATTAGAATATGGAGGTACTGTGATGTACTGTCAGGTATATAAAAAATATATTCCTATTTATGATAATCTACAAGCAAAAACACTAATACAGCAGAGTACCAAATTAAAGGAATAATATCTATTATATGAGACTAATTTACATTAATACTGGATATAACATGGAAAGTATCAAAATAAAAGAAGCTGTTTAAAATAGAGTAAACATATTGGTCATACATGAGCCTTCGAGAAAAGTTCCTACCTCAATTTAAAATAATCCGGTTAAACTTTTCTATAGATTTTATTTTTATACCTCAAATATCTTTCAGCTATGGGTAACTGCCAGCTTATGAATATTTATAGAACATTTCCTAGTTACTCATGCTAGATAAACTCGGAAGAATTTCATAGAAACAGAGATTTTTCATGAGTCCTGATTGTATATTTCCTAAAAGTGAAGAGATATTAATTGAAATAATAATAACACTGCTTGGATCTAAAAGTGCATTTGGATTACATGCCATCCAAAAAAAAAGATTGACTGAGGTGTGGAAGTGTGCTCTTATATAATTATATTTATGAAATATTTTACAATAATTCTCTGTGACTCTTAAAATATAATTTTCCATTTGATAACATTTTTATTAGTGATCATTTTGAGTTCATAATTATGCATTAGTCAAGTATGGTTGCAGTAGAATTTATTTTATTCTCCCTTAGACATATCTAGAAACAATCAAGAATTCATGTAGGCAGGCAGACATGTTTAGAGTGTTTTTTTATTTTTCCTATGTATTGAAACTGGAGTTCTATATATACATTAAGTTTTATTTATGTTCACAAAACATTAAATTTATATGACCTTCTTTAATTTAAAATTAAACTGAGCTTGTAAATGATTACTACAACACTTAAAATTAACAAAAGGGTACAAAAATATCACTTTCTTCTAAAATATTATATCTTAGGCAACGGTTTTAAATAGAATGGTTAAATATATTTAGATTTATGATATAGCAGAAACATGATGGTAAACTCTCTATTTCACAGTTAGAAGATTGTGTAGTGAACACATAGATCGAGATGAGAATGAGCCTTTATAATTAACAAATGTTAACAAAAAAGAAGGCAGACTGCAGTCTGTTCCCAGATTAACTTCGCTTCTTTGTTCTCAATAAAGTAGGTGACAGGTAAGTAGTTGAGCATTTGTGTTGAGAGGAGGTGGTTGAAGATTTCAAAAAAGAGAAGAGATGAACTAGTTACATCTGCTATGAGGGAGTGGGAAAGTATGGTTGCTGGTCATCATTAAGAATCCACTTGAACATTGTTGGTTGGCATGACTTTAAAGAGAGTCTAGTCAAAGTTAGCCACTGCATTTTGCTTCAACCATTGCAAATATATGAAGTAAATATAGTTAAGGTATCATCAATAGAATAACTGGTGGGAGAAATGAAAGCAGGAAAAGGTACAAGCAAAATACTGTACAAGGTGATTATGGAATACTAGTGGCCTGGTGCACAAAATACGTGCATGGTTGGGGCGGGGGTTGTCCCTCAGGCCAGCCTGCACCCACTCCCATCTGGGACTGCTGACTCCTAACTTGGAGCACCAGCGGGTCTTTATTTTTCTTTCTTTCTCTTTTCTTTTCTTTTCTTTTCTTTTCTTTTCTTTTCTTTTCTTTTCTTTTCTTTTCTTTTCTTTTCTTTCTTTTTTTTTTTTTTTAGGGCAAAAGTCTATGGTTTTTAATTAAAACTGAAAAACTGTCAGAGACAGGAATGACAGAGGACCCATCCTGTTTGGATGTGATCCTGGGAGTGGGGAATGGGGAACATTGCTGACATGGTTGTCAGAATTCAAATGGGTCTGTGGATTGAACCTTAATACCACTTTAATGGAGATTTCCTCACGTGGTTGGGTGGAGAGTTGTTATGTAGGAGTGTGTGCTTTTGGGAAATACACAGGGGAGTATCCGGGCATCCTGTCATGTGGAGAACATGCTCTCACACAGCTCAGAAAAAGACTGGGGGAACTGGGCATATATGCGTATAAGTGCACACACTCACACACTTGCTATTTTCTACTCCATCTTTGTGAGCCTACCTACTTGCTAAGATCTGTGACTCCAGAATTAAGGCCTGCAGAGCTTCCTCGGCCACAGGGCCAAGGCCAGGGCGCAGGAACCCTGCAGACAGGCCCGCGAGCACAGTCCCAGCTGAGATCCAACAGGTGCCACCATTTTCTTATTTCCACTCCAGTATGTGAACTGGGGTCTGTTTCCCAGTGGGTTTCATTGGGGCTTTGGCATTTCTGTGCTTCCTGATGGCGTCTGGCTGTGTGGAGGCCAAGCGGGTGCTCCAGTGGCTGCTGGGTCCCTAAGCCTGAGAAGATCACGTCCTAAGCAAGTTCAGGCTGCCCCATTTCAACCTTAAGGAATCAACAGCACCCATTACATACAGTGCCCTTTCAGTGGAAACATAGAGAACAGTGCCCACTCACCAGGGTATATAGACCAGCAGCGATGGCCACTTACGGGTGATGTCATGAAGTCATGATGCTGAGGCGATGCTAGGGGTGAGTCCAGCTGCCACGGCCATGTCCTGGTCCATGTCTAGGCCTACTCCCCACAGCGAAGCACCAACAGGTGGTTCAGGGGACCGACATAGCATGTGGTACCGCCATAGTTTCTCTATGCACATTTAAACCATCTGCATTCTTCCAGAAATAAGGGCTTTTTCTCCCACTCTGGATGGCCATGCTCCTCCCGTTGGTGCCTGAGGACCTGGGGCCTACGTGGCACCCCAGCCTGGCAGATCCCCGGGCCACTTTCCTAACAGCTCTGTACCTCTGCAGCTCTCTGCGCACCCCACCAGCATGGTCCATCCATCTGCATGGCCCCTGAGGACACCCGGCCACATGTGCTGGGCCTCTCCTGCCCAGACTCCACTTTCCCACACCTGGTGGTGGGCCCAGTGCATCTGCGTGGAGCTGTGCCTTGGTGACTGCACTTAGAGAAGTTTCTCTCTTTTTATTTTTAAAAGACTGCACCACACTTACCTGGCCTCCAGTACCACCCTGGCCTGGGTGAGGGGCTGCCAGCGATTTGCAGGCCAGCCACACCCCTGATCCAGGCAGGGTCCCCTCATGGTGACCAGTCATCCATTGGTCCATTTGGCCTTAGTCTATTAATAGTATAGACTAGAGACCCAGTGCACAAAAATTTGTGCACTCGGAAGGGTCTCTCAGCCCAACCTGTGCCCTCTGGCAGTCTGGGACCCTTCGGAGGATGTCCACCTGCTGGCTTAGGCCCCTTCCCCAGGCGATTGAGCCTAAGCTGACAGTCAGACATCCCTCTGGCAGCCTGGGAGCCCTGGGGGGATGTCCACTTGCCAGTGGGGAGTAGGCCTAAGCTTCCCTTGGACATCCTTAGTGCTGCTGAGGAGGCAGGAGAGGCTCCCACCACCACTGCTGTACTGGCAGTCATCAGCCTGGCTTGTGGCTGAGCAGAGCTCCTCCTGTGGGAACGCACTTACCACCAGGGGGCAGTTCCTGCATTGAGCGTCTGTCCTCTGGTGGTCAGTGTGTGTCATAGTGATCAGTCATTCCTAGTAGTTCTGCTGTTAAGGTCAATTTGCATATTTTATTATATAGGATAGAGGCCTGGTGCATGAGTGGGGGGCAGCTGGTTTGCTCTGAGGGGTGTCCCGGATCAAGGTGAGGGTCACATTGGGATGCCTGGTCAGCCTGGGTGAGTGGCTGATGGCTGTTTGCAGGCTGGCTAGGGCCCCCACCACCTAAGCTCCCAGCAAGGCTGGCTAGAAGCAGATATCTGGGGTTTATTTATCTTCTATAATTGAAATTTTGTTGCCTTCAGTGGAGGCCACAGCCTGCCTAGGCAGGCAGCTTCCTCCATCGCCGGAGCAAGGAAGTCTCCTGTTTGCTCCAGCTCCATGGCTGCTGGCCACCATCTTGGTTGGGTTAATTTGCATATAACTGCTCTGATTGGCTGGTGGGCGTGGCTTGGGATGTATCCAAGTGGCACAATTAGCATATTGCTCTTTTATTAGGTTAGACTAGAGGCTCAATGCATGAATTTCATGCACTCAGAGGGGTCCCTCAGTCCGTCCTGTGCCCTCCCGCAATCTGGGAGCCATCAGGGGATGTCCAACTGCCACTATGGGGAATGGGACTAATTCGGCAGTTGGACAGTCTTAGCACTACTGTGGAGTCAGGAGAGGCTCCTGCCATCATGGCTGTGCTCACCTGCTGTGAGCCAGGCTTCTGGCTGAGCAGTGCTCCCCTTGTGGGAGTGCACTGACCATCAGGGGGCTGATGCTCATTCTCCCCCAGGTGGTCAGTGCGCATCATAGCAACCAGTCATTCCACCATTTGATTGATTAGCTTATTAGCCTTTTATTATATAGGATAAATTAAACAAGAAGGGGAGAAAGAAGGATAAAATGTCTAGACAAAGGAAAAATATTCCCATCATCCATGTGTATGATATATAAAAAAAATATGTACTACCAAATGATCCTCACAACTATTTTGGCAACCATTATGAACAACATCAAAAAGAAATATGTAGTCCTGACCAGTTTGGATCAGTGAATAGAGTGTTGGCTTGTGGACTGCAGGGTCCCAGGTTTGATTCTAGTCAAGGGCATGTACCTTGGTTGCAGGCACATCCCCACTAGAAGGTATGAAGGAGGCAGCTGACCGATGTTTCTCTCTCATTGATGTTTTTAACTCTCTATCCCTCTCCCTTCCTCTCTGTAAAAAAACCCAATAAAATATATTTTTATAAAAGAAAGAAATATGTACAACATGTTGTATTATAACTTGTGATTAAAAAGTGATTTGTGAAGACAAAGCTTCAAGAAACAATTGACTTTGGTTGAGATATCTGTTTAGGATCTACTGTCTTCTGCTAAGTGGTAATAATTGTGTGTTTTTTTGTTTGTTTTTGTTTTTAATGAAAAACATGAACTCTGAAACCAGGTCTATTTTTTGATAGGCAACATGGAATCTGCTACGTGGTATGCTCAAAAGTAAGGTCACTTGTGCCTTGTATATAGGTTATTAGACACTTTGAAATTCATTAGTTATAGCATAGGTAGCTGCCTTCAACAGCATTTATATTCAATAATGAACTACTTACCATAATCTACTCTATAAAAGCGAAATATTAAAATTAACCATTTCTCCAAGACAGGGTAAGCCACGCCCACCAGCCAATCAAAGCAGCTGTATGCAAATTAGCCCAGCCAACATGGCGGCCGCCACTCACGGACCTGAGTAAACAGCCCTTTCCATTGTGGCAGGAGCGAAAGTGAAGCTGCGCCTGCTCAGCTCAGCTCCGATTAAACTGCCTCTAGCAAAACACAGATTTGAAACATTTGAAACAATGTAACAATCATAGAATCCTCGGGAGCTGAAGGACACAGCAGCCCGGGCCTAACCAGGAAAAGTAACAATTGTTTCATTATAGACGCTGCGAGGTGAGGCAGAGGAGGCTTCGTTAGTTAGAAGGCCGCCTTAAAGGAACAGTGTATCAATTATAGAAGATAACCCCAGGCCTTCAAGGAACAGCCTCAATTATAGGAGATAAATCACAGAAACCTGCGTCCAGCCGGCCTTGCTGGGACATTGGGTCAATGGGAGCTGTGGGCAGCCTGAAAGCCCCTCACCCAGGCTGGTCAGGACCGCCAGCAGGTGGACATCCCCCGAGGGGTCCCAGACTGCAAGGGGGCACAGGCCGGGCTGAGGGACCTCCCGAGTGCACAGAGCGGCTGCAGGGCGGGACAGCACAGGACCCAGGACCTGTGAGTGGGAAAGAGGTGGCAGGGTTGGAGGGCACCGGGAAGCGGGTAAGAGGCAGCAGGGGGGATCTCAGCCTGCTTGGTGGGCTTCCCAGGCCCTTTGAGGGGCATCGTGGAGCGGGAAAGCAAGGCTGCAGGGGCCGGTTTCCAGTTTGGCAGCTCCCCAGACCCCTTGGTTGCACTGGGAAGTGGGAAAGGAAGGCAGCAGGGGACGGGTGAGTGGGAAAGAGTTGGCAGCCTGCTTGGCAGCTTCCCAGGTCCCTTCAGAGATCAGGGAGCAGGAAAAGGCTGGCCTGACCATGAGGCGGGATTTTTGCTGCTTTCTGGTGGCTGGAGGAAGATGGGCAGTAGGCAAGCTTGAGAGGCAGGCCGCACCCAGCCCTGGTCACAGCTCAAAAAAGAGAACAACATGCAGGGGAGGGCAAGAGTCTGAGAGATCAACATAGAGGGGGTGCCTGCTCCAAGCCTCCACGGTGTGCCTGGGGCTGGCCCCCAGCAGGTAGACACACACAGGAGGACTGCTCCGAGCCTCAGATGCAGCTGGGGGCAGGTCCCCAGTGGTGACACACACACATACACACACACACACACACACACAAAAGGCGCCTGGCAGACTGGGGCCATCATAGGACATCCACTGAGGGGTCCCAGACTGTGAGAGGGGGAAGGCCGGGCTGAGGGACTCCCTCCACCCCGAGTGCACAAATTTTTGTGCACTGGGCCCCTAGTATAAAATAAATGTAAGTTTATAAATTATAGTTTTGTGAAATGCATCAAAGAGATCTTCCCCTCCACTCTATGAGATATACAACATATATGTATGTCAAATTATAACAATCATATCTATCACCTCACATGGCCACCATTTTGTGTATATGTGTGGTGGGAACAGTTAAGATCTACTCCCTTAGGAAATCTGAAGTATACAATATAGTTTAATTAGTTATATCACCACTAGAAGCCTGGTGCACAGATTCATGCACCAGTGGACTCTCTTGGCCTGGCCTGTGCTCTCTCGCAACTGGGACCCCTCAGGGGATGTCAGACTGCTAGTTTCAGGCCAATACCTGCAAGCCAGGCTGAGGGACCACTAGTATGGTTAATCTCTGGTTAATCTTTAGTTAATCTCTTCCCACCCTCCCCTCTCCCCACTTATCTCTGAGATTCATCAGCTGTTCCATGTTTCCATGCCTGTGTGTTGAGTGTCTGCCTCCTCGTGGTCAATGCACATCATAGCTACTGGTCAAATGGTCTAATGGTCGAATGGTTGAACAGTCACTTAAGCTTTTATGTATATAGATTCTGTATATTAGATCTCCATAATACAGTCATCTAAAAGTTTGTACCCTTTGGCCAACATCTTCCCATTTCCCCACCCCAAAGTCCCTAATAATCACCATTCTACTCTGTTTCTCAGCATATGACTTTGGATTCCACATGTAAGTGATTCCAAATGGCATTTGTCTTTCTCTTCTAAGTATGAAGTTTGATGCCCAACAAACTAAGTAAAAGACACCATCTGTTATCTAATGAATCTTAGTGTAAAAATATATGTTGCTTTGTTTTCCAAAAATATATTATGGATGTCAATACTAATTGATATAGTTTCCCTTAATGCCCCTAATTTGCTTTTCAAGTTTTCTGTCAAACTGTGTAATCAATTCACTGTAATAATATTCCTCTCTTTTGAATATTGATTTTTATTTTCCTTGCTTGACCCTGAATGATAGAGAAATATTTTGTTTCATTGATTTTTTTAGACCACTGCTTTTTGTAGATCCTATATAATGAAGCGGAAATATGCAAACTGATGATCACACCCTCTCACAAGATGGCCATCCCCATGCAGGCATAAAATGATGGCCCCCCCAAGAGGGCACAAGATGGCCTCCAGGGGAGGGCAGTTGTGGGTAACCAGGCCTGCAGGCGAGGGCAGTTAGGATGAAAAAGGCTTGCAAGGGAGGAAAGTTGGGGGGGACCAGGCCTGCAGCAGAGGGCATTTAGGGGAAACCAGGCCAGCAGGGGAGGGCAGTTGGGGTGACCAGGCCAGCTGTGGAGGGTAGTTGGGGGTGATCAGGCCGGCAGGGAAGCAGTTAGGCATCGATCAGGCTAGAAGGGGAGTGGTTAGAGAGTGATCAATCTTGCAGCAGAAGCAGTTAGGGGCAATCAGGCAGGCAGATGAGTAGTTGGGAGCCAGTAAGCTTGTATTGTGAGGGGTATGTCTGACCTCTGGTTTAGGCTTGATCCTACAGGGATTGGGCTTAAACCAGCAATTGGACATCCCCCAAGGGGTCCCAGATTGGAGAGGGTGAAGGCTGTGCTGAGGTAATCCCCCCCTCCCAGTGCACGAATTTTGTGCACTGGGTCTCTAGTACATATATATTCATTTATTCATCCAGTAAACATTTACTAAGTACCTTCCTTGGGATGAGGTCACAGGATTTGGGTTATACAACAGTGAAAAAAGTGAGGCATAGTCTCTGTGCTTATGAAACCCAGTCTAACAAGTTAACAAATACATATGAAGTAATACAGAAATTCTTGATGTTTGACCGACTATGAAAGGCTGGTTGAGGAGAGAAGAGTGCCCTTTCATTAATGCATAGATATTTGTGCAACTGCTTAGAAATGATGTTGCATGAGGATCAGGTTTTGTGAGGGAATATATTGGGATTTGTTTTGTTTTGAAAAGTTAAATTTTTGGTGTCTTTGAAACACCAAAACATTTGCAAAGTAGGCAACGGGAATAGTCAAATCTAGAGATAAATATTTGGCTAAATCTAGAGATAAACATTTGTACATGGCTAAAATTGGAGGCCCTGGGAATGAATAATTTTGCCCGAGGATGGAGTATATTACAGAGAAGTAAAGGTGGGTTTCTAGACTTAAAAATAGTCTAGCCTGGCCATTGTTGCTCAGTGGTTTTGCATCAACCCATGAACCAGGATGTTCTAGCTGGATTCTTGGTCAGAGAACATGTTCAGATGCAGGCTCAATCCTTTAGTAGAGGCTGTGCAGGAGGCAGCTGATCAATGGTCCTCTCTCATCATTGACATTTCTATCTCTCTATCTCTCTCCCTCTCCTTTCCTCTCTCTGAAATAAAAACATTGAAAAATAGTCCAAATCAGGAAATGTTCTATCATAATTTTCCCCAGACTTCCCTTTAAATATTCACATAATTATACTTCTATTTATAAGTGGGATTATTATTCAAAATCTAACAACAAAAATAATCTTAAAATTCCAACCTATAAAATAATTGTTTTTAAAAATGTTATAACTTTCCTTTAGATGTACATGTTTATGAAATAAATGTGTTACTAATACTCTCCAGATGTTGGGCCCTGAGTAATAATTTAAATTTAAAGATAACTTTCCCACCCAACCATAGATTGAACACCAAAATATAATGAAAAGTTGCATGGGAAAAAATTTAATAGCTACCCTTTTTTCATAACTTAACCACACTTATCTATTTACATTACTCCCAGTATATAGATATGCATTATGTTTACATATTCAGGCATACTTTCACTAACAAAAGAAATTTCTGATTATTTCTCATAGAAAAACTGTGTATTTGTTCAAACAGTTAATTAAAACTCAAGTTAAAGCCCTCTTGAAAAAATAGAAAAATAGCTTTAGATATTTATTTGGTATCCTACTATTTTACTGACTTCATTTATCAGTTCTAGTAGTTTTTTGGTGCAATCTTTAGGGTTCTCTATATACAATATCATGTCATCTGCAAAAAATGGCAATTTTACTTGTTCCTTTTCTATTTGGATGCTTTTATTTCTTCTTCTTGTCTGATTGCTGTGGTTAGGACCCCCAGTACTATCTATAATAATAAAAGGGTAATATGCTAATTAGATCAAACATCTTTCAGAAGTCATTCCGGACGTCCTACCTGATGAAGCTGGGGTGGGAGGGAAGCCAGCCTGGGTCCTGGGTGCAAAGGCCTATTCTTGCACGAATTTTTGTGCATTGGTCCTCTAGGATTGAATAAGTTTGGTGAAAGCAGACATCCCTGTATTGTTCCCAATTGTAAGGAGAATGCTTGTATTTTTGCCCACTGAGTATATTGGCTATCAGTTTCTCATATAAGACCTTTGTTATGTTGAGGTATGTTTCCTCTATCCCAACTTTGCTAAGAGTTTTTAGCATAAATACTAGGGGCCCAGTGCACAAATTTGTGCACCTTGAAAGTAACTATGGCCGTGAGGTTGTAGTGGGCATAGTTGGCCCATTCTCTGTGCCCTCACCTGGCCCCCTGTCTGCCAGTAGCACCACTCCCACAATCTGATGGTGCCAATTCTGTTTGCACCCACTGACTTTGCCGAGTGATTGGCAGCAGCTGCTGCCCTATTCATCTCTCAGGAGCAGAGGGGCAATCGGGGCCGGCAGCTGCCTCTCGCACCCACTGATGGTGCCGGCAGCAGGTGTGAGCACCGGGCAGGACAGCAGCCACAGGAGCAAATGATTTTCAGCAACCACCAGAAGCTTGCCCCGATGACAGCAACTTGCGCCCCCACTCACCTGTTCTACCATCCCACTGTGGCCAACGCCCACCACATTCCATGCTCTGCCACCTGCTGCTGCTGCCCGTCATGTTCTGTGCACACCCCCTGGTGGTCAGCGCACATCACAGCAACTGGTTGTTCTGCTGTTCAGTCTATTTGCATATTAGGGTTTTATATATATAGATGTGTTGGATTTTATCAAACACTAATTCAAATGAATTTATGTACCCTTATGAGTGGATAAAAAAACTGTAGTACATTTACACAATGGAATACTACTCTTTTCTTTTTTTATGAAAAACTAATTGGCTGGAATCTAACAAAAGGTCCATCTGTACCTTGAAATAACTGACCATATTATCAAGTAAACAATTTTACTTATTTATGAATTTTTGTAATTTTAGCTGTGGAGTGTAATGGTCACTAATGAACTTATAGTATTGGCATCCCCACCTTTATTAAGATAGAACTACATAATTTACCTCTACATAATTTTAGTTATGCTTAACTGTTTTTATATATTAAAGGACTTGTTATGTTAAATATATATATATATATATATATATATTTTTTTTTTTTAGGAAATTATGTAGTGTTAGCTGAACTCTGCATTCAATAAAAGACTAAGCTTACTCAAGCCAGGGTGTGGTTTGGTGTCTCTGTATTTCCATTTATCATCTCTATAAAGTTGTGGTCATCCTGAGTATTTATATAAAGACCTATTTTGTTATTTTCTTATTTGTTTTATAAACCAGGGCATTCCCCTCTGTTGAGTCTTTGCTGGTATATATTCTGCATCATAAACGTTGACTATTATGTTATTTTATTTATTTATTTATTTATGTATTATTTGTGTACTTGCTTATTTATATTTTTTAGCATCTTGCTGCACACACATCAGAATTTGTCAAATGATTCCGTGGGAAACTATTCATGTGTGTTAGATGTCTGATGTTGCAGCCATATTGCTCTAGCAGCACCTAACTGATGAGAAAACTCTCATTTCTCTATTCCACAGCAACAGACCGCTGTCCAGGCACACCCTGTATTCTTGGCCTCTTGCCCATGTCCAGAAGCAGCAAATACTGTTGGAAAATAGCAACCACAGGTAAGCTATCCTTTCATGTTTCTCTCTTTTCCAAAATCTTAAGCCTCTTGGTCCTCCCTGTTTCTGTAGTTCTCTGATGCTTTTAAGTAAATTTTTTCTTTGTTTTATATGGCTTTTATAGTTGGTGTATACGTGAGCATTAACCTGTTGCAAATTATTCCAGTCTACACACAATCTTACTTTATTAAGATTTATTTCGTATATAAATTATACGAAGATAGAACGCCTGGTTTTGAATCTTGAATCCATACATTAGTGTATACATGACCAAGACGAAGTAATTTAATCTAATATCATTTTAATTCTTAATTGCACAGTGAAAATAAATCTACCTATTGATAGGTTTGTTATGAGGATTAGTTAATACATAGAAAGTGCTTGAAGTAGTAACTGGCTTATTTTAAAAGCTCAATACTGTAGTAGTAGTAGTAGTACTAGTAGTAGTAGTTATTATTATTATTATTATTATTATTATTATTATTATTGCTTTTGTTGTTTAAAATAAAGAAGTGAGCCTATACCCATGTCTTCTTTAGAGTAATAAAATTCATAAAAATAATTCAATTCTACAAACATTTGTAAAACAGGTGTCATGTGCAAGGCCTGGCATAGTTGCTATGCACTGTGGTTATCAAAGTGAAAGCAAATACTATCTCATTAAGTATATGCACTAGCAGTGTCGTTATGTAAAAACAGTATGTTCTACATGAAAAACAAAACCGAAGTGTAAAAGCAGAGCGAAGGAAGCTACCTGCTCCCACCAAACGCTGGATTAACGTATTGACAGCTCAGAAAATAAGTACAAATAGTCCTACCTGCTTAAGCCCCTTAAAGTGCTCTCCCCAATAAGTTCCACTTCTGTACAACAGAAGTTCTAATTAGCAAAATGCTGCCCCTAAGCACAAACTAGGTTCCTGAAATACCTTTGGAATTGGCTCATTGACTCACTGACCGTGCAGCTGAGAGCCCACAGAGGCGCTGCCAGGGAAGAGCTTGGCTGCAAAGCGAATTGCATTTTTTTAAAAAGTTTCAGAAATGTTTATGGAGTTCCAACCTGTTTAAGAGTCAGTCTCTTTCTTAATTTTACTCATCCAATACACGTTTCATCAGAATGGATGTGAATATTCAGCATTTTTTAAAACAATGATTTCCTGCCCTTCGCATGTATACCTACAGAATTGATATTCTGAATGAATTTGATTAGTGTCAGTTAAAAGTGAGCTGAATATACTTAGTCTAATAGTCTTCATCAATTCAGATTTTTTTTTTTCTGGTGAACCACAGACCTGAAGAAATTATGCATTGCTTTTAAGAAGGGACAAGAAGATGATATGGAGAAGAAGAAAAGAAAGAGTCTATTGGAATTGATTGAGCCAGAAATCTGCTATACCTTTAAAATATTATTTTACCTCATTGTGTTAAAAAATGTATTGAGCACCTACTCTGTGCCAAAAGTGCTAGAAAAGAATAACTAAATCAGTGTTATTCTATAACCTTTTTTCACCATTAGTCCCATTATTTTCAAATGCACATATAAATAAAAAAGTGCTAACAACTCAATGTGGTAAATGAATATATTGTTAATATAGTTGTTATGCTACAGGTAATTTAATACAAAGCTTATTTTATCTAATCTAATAAAAGAGTAATATGCAAATTAACCCTCACTCCGTTACACCCACAAGCCATGCCCACAAGTCACGTCCATCAACCAATCAGGAGAAAATATGCAAATTAACTCAACTAAGATGGCAGCAGCCACAGAGCTGGAGTTGCTCTGGGCAATGGAGGAAGCCAAGGCTCTGTGGGCCCTGAGCTCTACTCAAGGCTACAAAGTTTCAATTATAGAAGCTAAATAAATCCCAGATACCTATTTCCAGCCAGGCACCCCAGTAAGGTCCTGAACCCTAAAGGGACTGTGGGCAGCCTGAAAATGGCCATCAGCCCCTCACCCAGGCTGGCCAGACACACCAGCAGGTGGACATCCCCCAAGGGGTCCCAGACTTCAAGAGAGCGCAGGCCGGGCTGAGGAACCACCCCCCTCCCCCCAGTGCACAAATTTTTGTGCACCGGGCCTCTAGTATTAATATAATAGTAAATGTTGAGTTAAAAAACAAAAACAAAACTTCCTCCATAATAAAACTCTAAAACTTCCAATGAAAAAAACAGATTTTATTTCTTGAAATGTTTTTAAACTATCAACAAATGTCTTTTAGAAATCTTATACAGAATCCTTGCTGGGTGGTTTAGTTGGTGTGCCATCCTGTACACCAAAAGGATGTTTGCCCTGGCTGGTTTGGAGCAGTGGTTAGAACATGGGCCCTGCAGACGGAAGGGCATAGGTTCAATTTCCCATCAGGTCATGTACCTTGGTTGTAGGCCCCATCCCAGGTCCCAGTAGGCATGTGAACAGAAGACAACCAATCTATGTATCTCTCTCAAATAGATGTTTCTCTCTCTCTCTCTATCCCCTCCTTTCTCTTCTCTCCTCTTTATAGAAAAATAAATGGGGAAAAAAGTTTCAGGTTTGATCTCAGGTCAGGCAAAGCAACCAATCCCAATTGGTGTTTCTCTCTCACATCAATGTCTTTCTCTTTTTCTCTACTTCCTCTCTCCCTAAACATATTTTACAATAAACTATTAAAAATGAGTAAATCAGAAAGCAAACTTAATCTTTGAAAATATGATAAGGCATAAAAATTGACATTTCAATATTCAGTGCCATGTGTAAGTTGAAAAGCGCAGCTTTAAGGATATATCATGATATTTGTTCCATGACTCCAGCATCTTCTCACACATCCTTCCCACCCACCATCCATTCTGAGAATATAAAAAGGCTGAGAGAGATACGTAGACTATTTTTTGTGAGTAGTTTGCTTTGAGGAAAGCAGGGCTGTTTACCTTTGATGAAAGCCTCTCTTCCATTCCGTTACATCAGGGTAGTGAGAATGGGACTTTTGCTAAGCTGCTCAGAATCCTTAAGAGACCCAAGTAGTTTGAGCATGCACAGAACTAGAGATATCACCCCTGCTAAATAATTTTAACTGGACCAGAGACAACCTGGAGAATTACTTTGAATTTGGGGCCTTTAGAGTTCTGTTTTACTGGGGTTGATTGGGCTCCCAAAATTTGTAGCATACAGGTATGTATGACTATTTCTTCTGGAAGATATACTAGTCTCACGTGACTCTGTGATGGTCTTGGATCATTCAGGCTTCCTGGAAAGGTGAAGGCACAATAGCAGCAGAAACCTAGATGTGAACTGCTAGCGCCTGAGAAAGAAGCCAAATAAATGAGTACCAGAAGAAAATGAAAGCATTCCAGGGTTAAAAGAATTTCACAACACAGAGGCCTCGTGGGGGATTTCTGAGAATCACTTGATGGTTTTCCACAAGGAAGTCATCTTGAAACACTTACTAGCTTCACAGGGCAAAGTCCCAGCTTAAGATGTTACCAATTTAAGTAAGACCATCCTTCTTTCTTTAGAAAATTCAGAGAAGGCACCAACCACGTACACCCTTTTCCTGTGGTGAGTTTGCAGCCAACACCTAGGCCAAGCTACACAAGGAGGGTATATTTTAAGAAATCTCAGAGGTTTGACTGATGATTTAGAGTAATCATTTTTACTACGAATGGAAGGCTATGTTTGTGATCTGAAAGAGCAAACTGAGCAAAACTCAGTAAATATTTTTGTATGAATGATGATAAGTTCGAGAGTAAGATGGTTGACCAGATTTCTCAATTCTTCCTAGAAGATTGGGAAGGATGGTTGACGAGATTGCACCTTTGGTAAATATTTCCCTCCCAGTGTTTCATCTATTGGTCTCACTGACACTTGCAGGGGTGGGCCTTGCGTTGTGTAAGCCTGCAATAGTAATCTGCCCACACCCACACCTCTGTTACAAGGATAAGGGATAGGCAGTGGTCTAAATAAATCAGTGCAGGACATTTCCCAAACCAAAGAGATTGCTCATGAGAGGGCCATCAGTTGAGTGTGCAGGACATCCTGTTAGATGACGATGAGTGAAAAATATTTTCTTTCTCCCTAGATTTCATTGAGAAGGAATCTGCCTTCAATATTTGAAAGTAAACTTGGGGGTCACAGGACTGCAAAACCCTGGAAAAGAAAACAAATATATAGACCACTCCTGAGAGAGAACGTACAAGATTAGAGATATAGACCCAACTGAACTGATCTGCAGTCTGACCTTCGATGGAATTACATTCCTTTCTTATTCGGTCTCTTTGAGTTGGATTTTCTCTGCATCCAAAATACATTTATATGTTTACAGACTGTAAAATAATGTTAAAAAGGACTATAGACTATTATACATGATTTCATATTAAAGATATGTATAAGAAAGATGTCATGAGTAACTGTTTCTTAAGAGGGCAAAATAGCAGTGTATTTTATATGAAGGCATCTGAATTGGGTTCCTGAATTTTAACACCTGTTCTAATAGCTAGTGTCTGCATTTTAATTAGATAAGTAACTTACTCGAAACCACTATTTCCTTTTTATAAAATAAGAGTAATTTCCTTACCTGCAATAAAGGATTATACGGATAATCTATATAAATAAAATTGTAAACGTTCCTTTGTTCAAAATCTTAAATCTTTGGAAGGTCTTCACTGATTGCTTTGAAATTTTGACACAACATTGCATTCGAATACGTGCGCGTGTTTTTATATACCTACATTATGTAGATGTCACACCTGTGACAGGTAAAAACATACTTTTTTGAAAAACAGCGCCATAAAAGCAAAACATGCTATACTAAATGAAGTCCAGCTGTTGTTCACTTAGCAGTACATCTAGAAAAGGGACAATGCGTTTATTCACAGCTACAAATGTGCAATAAATAGCCCTGAATCCACCAGCTACAATGTTAGCTGCTTTCTTCACATTATGTCAAAATGACGCGTTTGCAAAAACACTGCAGTATTCGGAAGTGCCTATGTATTACACATGGAATGCAGGTAGAAAAACATTTTAAGTATCCAAACGAGGAGAGCAAGTCGGACAACCTGGCATATTCAAAGAAACTACGATAGGCAGACTGTACACCGTGCACCCCAATCAAGACGAATGCTATTGGTATTCTTCGCATGCTATTGGTAAATGTGTCCGGTCCAACGTCTTTCCAGCAATTGAGAATTGTCAACGGTGTTACACATGCCACTTTCTGCAATGCATGTCAAGCTCTGAATTTATTGAAGAACAACCGACACTGGGATATATGCATTAATAACGCGTGTAACACGTCACATCCAAATCAAATTCGTGCATTGTTTGCAATCATATTGACCGCCTGCTCTCCATCTCCAACAGAGTTATGGGAGAAATATAAATCGCACATGGCTAAAGATGTCTTCCGTTGAATACGCAATGAAAATTCAAGTATGAACAAGGATTTCACAACAGAAATCTCCAACGAAGCGTTGGTAATGATTGAAGATTTGTGCTTAGAGATCGCAAACAAAGTTCTCAATCAATTGGGAATGCCATCGCCGAATCAATCTGCTGCTGCTTCATTCGATGTAGAATTGTGTCATGAACAAAATTACAACATGGGTGATCTTTTGTCGTATGTGCAATCACATATTCCTAACCTAACGCTTGAGCAACAAGGCATTTACGATCAAATAATGCAAACTGTCATTAATGAGGTTGGAGAAATCTTCTTCTTAGATGCACCAGGAGGAACTGGTAAAACGTTCCTAATTAGATTGATTCTGGCAGCAATTTGATCCCAAAATGACATAGCCTGAACTCTTGCGTAGTCCAGAATAGCTGCAACATTGCTACCAGGTGGAAGAGCTGCTCATTCCACCTTGAAATTGCCAATGAACATGCAATTCATTGAAACTCCCACGCGCAACATTTCCAAAGCATCTGGCATGGGAAAAGTATTCCAGAAATGCAAACTTATTGTTTGGGATGAATGCATAATGACACACAAAAAAATCACTCAAGGCTCTTGAACGATCATTGCAAGATTTGCGTGGAAACATCAGACCATTTGGGAATGCATTAATATTGCTTGCAGGAGATTACAGACAAACATTACCTGTAATTTCTCAATTGGCACCAGAGGACGAAATAAATGCTTGCCTGAAATACTCTACTTTGTGGCGACATGTAAATACGTTAAAATTAACTACAAATATGCATGTCCAGCTGCAAAACAATCAATAAGCTGAGATATTTCACATCAATTGCTGGAAATTGGGAGCGGAAAGATGCTGGTTGATTGGACCTTAGGATGAATTTCATTGCCTCATAACTTCTGCAATTTAGTGATGTCAAAAGAAGAATTGAAAAAGTATTTCCCAATATTCAAATAAATTATAAGAATTACAAT
Organism: Murina feae; assembly: GCA_004026665.1. Taxonomy (NCBI): domain Eukaryota; kingdom Metazoa; phylum Chordata; class Mammalia; order Chiroptera; family Vespertilionidae; genus Murina; species Murina feae. The sequence goes on along the minus strand of PVJC01008388.1, from coordinate 12,615 downwards.
TGGCTGAGTGAACGAGCTATTCTTGTGGCCAAGAACAAAGATATCTAAGAATTTAACAATATCATTCAGTCTAACATTCAAAGCAAGGAAGTCACATAGAAGTCCATGGACACTGTTGTGGAAGCAGATGAAGCGGTTAATTATCCAACAGAATTTTTGCATTCACTCGATCTGCCAGGGATGCCACCGCATGTACTGCAATTGAAAATCAGCGTGCCAATTATTATGTTGGGAAATATCAACCAGCCAAAGCTTTTCAATGGCACAAGGCTTGCAGTAAAAAAATTAATGAGCAATGTTGAAGAAGCAACAACTTGACAGGACCTTTCAAAGGTGAAGATATCCCCATTCTTCGCATTCCTATGATTCCAAGGGATACGCCATTTCAATTTAAGAGATTGCAATTCCCAATTTGATTGGCGTTTGCAATCACCATCAACAAAGCTCAGGGCCAATCTTTAGAATTGTGCCCTTTAGATCTAGACACGAATTGCCTCTCACATGGACAATTATATGTTGCATGTTATAGAGTCGGCAAACCAGACAATCTGTATATCTGCACAGACAATAAAACAACAAAAAATATTGTATACCCACAAGCATTGTGCAATTAAACATATTGGAAACGTGTGCTTTCTTTTTTCTTTCTTTTCCATTTAACCAGACTGAGCCACAGCAACACGTGGCCGGGTACAGCTAATGAGATATATACACCTGGCTCTAATGCCTGCTAGTATGTACTCAGTCTTTTGGTTAATGCCATTCTTAAAAGAGGCTATAATATAAGTTATTCATTTATATTCAAAGTTTTAAAATAGTAGTTTTGCAGATATAATTTTTATCATATTTTATGATTTTTATTTGTACTATCAATAAGTAATTAATAAAACATATTTGAGGAACTATTTCTAATAATTTCTAATAATGTCTCTAGTAGACTGTCTTAAAATATCCAAACTCAATGTCTGTGGATTTTTACTAATTTAACTGTCATAAAGTAAATTCTAATTGGATATTCTAAAGCCATGTAAATTCAGCCTCCCTGTATATTTACCATAGTAGTCTTCCAAATATGTATCAAACAAAACACGTTACATTTTTTGTTATTATTGTTAGTGATAGATTTTGTCTTACTATTTAAGATCTTTTTGTCTTCTTCAAGTTTCAATCAACTTATTCTAACACCCTAAGTTTTTATAAGCCATTTCTGTTTTAGACTTGGAAAAAAATCAATCTTGAATTGGTATCCCTCTATAATTCATGCAAGTGTGGGATAATGGTAGAATTACAGAGGGCAAGTAGTTGACAAAACTCATATGTCCAGTATTTATATTCATTCACTCTCATACTAGCCTCACTTTACACCTATTCTTTTATATCTAGGCATCTATGTTCCTTTCTTTATTCATTTTAAAAACCACAATCAGGATTCCTATCATAGAATAAGTTAATTTTAAATCATTGTAAAATTTAAAGAGCTACATTACATTCATTTCAACTAGTTAAAAAGTAAAAAGTTTATTGTTTTGAAATTGAAGACAGAGAAAAAGAAAGGACTGCATCTATCTAAATAGTTTTTATTTTCCTACTGTGAAGTATTTAATTTCCTTCTGAAATGTATGAAGCAAGGAGAAATATACAAAATAAAGCTTACATTGGGTGCCACTAGTTTTTGAGCCTCGAAGACACCAAAAATTACTGCACCGGGAGGATGAATCAACCTTTTCCACAGGAAACCCTTACAGGGCTTTGGTGAGCCCAGTGGGGAAGCTGCGACACAGTCATAAGTGAAAGCTCATTTTATCGCCAAGATTTGGCATTATTACTCAGCTCTCATATGGTTTTATTTTTTAAAGTAATTATGATGTAAATTAAATACACGACTGTAAATTCCACTGCTTATTTGACAGGAAATAAATAAATTGGAAGTATCATTACGCTGAGGAACATATTGAATATTTTTAAATTTAAGTTGCCCACAATAAGAGAGAGATCATGTTTTAATTATATGTATTATACATTCCCACACTCAGTGTGTTTCTCATGTAGGATATATTTTTCTCCATTTCATTGTGTTTTTTGGTATGGTTTCTAATATAAAATATGCAATGGATTTTAACTGTGTGTATACTTCATAACAAAGACATAAGTTGAATTAACTAAATATTTAAAAAACTTAGTTAGTCATTGACACTCCCAGAAAAGTAGTTTGTAAAATGAGTAAAATCTTCCTGAGTAGACTGAGGTTAACAGAAACATAAGTCAATTGTTAAACAGGACTAATCTTATGCTACTTTCTACCTAAGATCTGCAAAGCTAGTCCTTTGCCAATAGCATAAAACCTCCTGGCAGCTTTTAATGCTGTTGTTTTTGTTTTGTTTTGTTTTTGTAATTTCATACTATCCTATTGAGTGAAGTTTCATATATGTATTATCCATCAAAACAGACTCCATTCTTGTCTTGTACATTTTGTTACTTTTTTCTATCCCCAATTACTCTGATTCTCAGATCCAGTGTTAACTTACTCCCTCTCTCTAGTGGTATTCAAATTTCATTGAATTGACCCCTAAGGTATTTGGGATATTGATCTACTAGATGCATGTATGGAAGAAATTTGGGAGGAATGCATACAAAGCTAAATAATTTTGTTCAGAGTTCGGTGCCAAATTTCTCACTTCTGTCAGCTCAAGCATCTCTCACTTTCACTCATTCTTCTCTTCATTCATGTTATATTATTTTTATGGCAGGAATGGCTTATAACATTTAGTATAGTATTGAACATATAATGGACACATAATTAATTGGTCAACTGGGATGTTCTTTTTGAAGGCCTGATTAAGTGCCTTTAAGAAGCTGATGACTACTATTGACCTTTTATTATTTAAGTGCATTTTTATTTCTCTAATACTTTGGGAATATTAATAATAAAATGTTTTATTCTGTTTTCAGGGATTTTAGTTGTCAAACACTTATATTTAAAGTGACTAGCCCAGCTGGTGTTGCTTAATGGTTGGGTGTTGACCCATGAACCAGGAAGCCATGTTTCGATTCCCAGTCAGGGCACATGCCTCTGTTTCAGACTATGTCTCCAGTAGGAGACTTGAAGTAGGCAGCCAATCCAGGATTCTCTCTCATTATTGATATATCCACCTTTCCCTTCCTCACTCTGAAATCAATAAAAACATATGTAAAAAAATAAAAAGTAATAAAGTGATTATTTCTGGATCATTTGATGGAACCATAGAAATGCCTGCCACCTTCAAATTCCCCCTTTATTGAAATTCAGTTATCTGTGGGTGTGAAATAATAGTTTCATATGTTCTTACATATGAGCCCTGTCAAAATTTATTATTTTTTTCAAATTTCAGTTTTTGCATATGACACTCAAATTTTTCACATCTCCAATGGTATTATTAATAATTAAATGTATTCATTAAAAAATTTAATGCCTATGTAAACATTAACTTACACTAATGAATGAATGTCTGTCCTATCCAGAGAGCTAATGCAATAAAACCCATTAAGGTCCTTTTTGGTAATTTAAAATGATAAGGAAAAGAGAGCTGCCTCCAAGTATTAGTGTGTAAGGGAAGGCTAGCAATGTACTCTCGGGGAGTTTTTACTTGTGTAGGGTCTACATGAAAACATATCACATTCTGTCATATAAATATGCATTTTTCTCACAAAGCTGTTGTATTTAATCCACTATAACTTTTCTTTAACTCTTTTTTTGTGGCCTTCAAACACCAAACTAAATAAATCACTCAGAAACTCACATTAACCTAAAATGATCATCATTATTGAATTACATTTTTGGATTTTCCTTTCAATAGAAAGAATTAAATGCTCACGATAGAGGATATTAAAAATATCTTAGAGTTTTAAATGCATATTATATTTATTCATTTTTATTATTATTTTTGGAAATATGTATTTTAAAAACTAATTTGTTTTACAGATGCAGGGAATAATCACTGGCATTATATCATTTATATTTTATTAGGGGCCTGGGGCACAAAAATTTGTGTACTCAGGGGGGTCCCTCAGCCCGCCCTGTGCCCTTTCACAGTCTGGGACCCCTCGGGGGATGTCCACCTGCTGGCATGCCTGGCCAGCTTGGGTCAGAGGCTGATGGCTGTTTGCAGGCTGGCCAAGCTCTCCAGTGGGAACCCTCACCCCATGGGGATGTGACCAGCCTGGGTGAGGGGCTGAGGGCCATTTTCAGGCTGCCCACAGTCCCTTCAGGGTTCAGGTCCCTACTGGGGTGCCTGGCCAGCCTGGGTGAGGGGCTGAGGGCCATTGTCAGGCTACCCACAGCTCCCATTGACCCAACGTCCTAGCAAGGCTGGCTGGAATCAGGTTTCTGGGGTTTATTTATCTTCTATAATTGAAACTTTGTTGCCTTAAGCAGAGGCCTAGACAGGCAACTGAGCCTCCTGTTTGCTTCAGCTCCATGGCTTCTATAATTAAAGCATTGTTGCCTTGAGCAGAGGCCCAGCAGGCCTAGGCAGGCAGTTTCCTCCATCGTTGGTGCAACAGAAGCCTCCCATTTGCTCTAGCTCTGTAGCTGCCAGCCACCATCTTGGCTGGGTTAATTTGCATACAGCTGCTCTGATTGCCTGGTAGACGTGGCTTGGCTGGTGGGCGTGGCTTAGGTGTAATGGAGTGAGGATCAATTTGCATATTACTCTTTTATTAGATTAGATAATTGTTACCTGCCTAAAAATAACATATCTATACTAATAATAGGGTAATATGCTAATTAGAACAGGTCGACTTAACATCTTCCAGATGTCCAGCTTCTTTCCAGACAGTTAGGGGTCGACCAGGTCATCAAGCAGAGGCAATTAGGGGTGACCAGGCAACAATGTAGAGTGGTTAGGGACAATTAGACAGGCCAGAAGGGGAACAGTTAGAGGACAACCATGCCAGCAGAAGGCCAGTTAGGGACAATGAGACAGGCAGGCAGGTAAGTATTGAGAAGCCAGCAGTCCTGGATTGTGAGAGGGATGTCCAACTGCCTAAACACACAGGAATGGAGCCTAAACCAGCAGTCGGACATCCCTCAAGGGGTCCTGGATTGGAGACAGGCCAGGCTGAGGGACACTCCCCTGCACAAATTTTGTGCACTAGGCCTCTAGTATAATAAATAAGAATTTACTTAAAGATTAAAATGATGTAAATAGTCAGGTATACATTTAAATACCATATTATTTATTTTGTTAAACACATGGTGAAGTTATTATTTATATCCAAATTTTTATTTAAGTAGAGGAGAAGGAAATTATCTAATTTAGAATATTTACTATATAACAGGGAAGGATGATGTATGTTTCATCGGTAATGAGATTGGTATAGTAGATATACTGAGGATGGTACATTGGTAGTAATAATAAAAACAGCAACAAAGGTAAATTATGTATTAAAGAATTAAAACATTTCAGGTCCTATTCTAAATGTTTTGCACACATTAAACTTTATTTCTCATAATTAGCCTATGAATTTAGGATGATTAATTTCTTATATTTTTTCCTTTCAGTTTTTGCCCTGCTCATTTTTTTTAAGGATTGTGCTTTAATCTGATAAAATTAAGCATTACCTCTTTAATTCCCAAAAGAATTTTTTCATTTTATACCTCAGATTTTAAGAGCCATGGCCTCTACTTGATTAAAATCATTGTAAATTTAAATATTGAAACATAGATTGCTCACTTACTTTGATAATTTTCATTGTCAGACGAGCATGACTTGAAATTCTAGCATTAAAATGTCCTCTTTGGAAAAAAAAATTCTAAGTCTCAATTTACTTATCAGTAAAAAGGAAACAATCATAGCTACAAATTCACCACTGTGCAGAAATAGTTCAACAATTCAATGCATATGAAGTTTTTTAAAAAAATCTGCTGCATAACTACTTAATAAAAATATCAGTCATCTTATATATAACAAAAAATTCTTAATATAATATGTGACTCAATTAATATATTTAAATTATTTCATGGACTGTATTTTTCTTTTCCTTCAGGTGAAACATCTGAAGAAAAAAAAAGTGTTTACCTAAAGAGTTTATTGAAACGAGGACAGTAGAGCCATTTGCATGAAACCACAAAATCTTTTGTTTGTTGTAACGATCCATGCAAAAATAATATGTAAAGGATCTTGGACTATTTATAATTTTTTATTTTTGTTTAGATTTTCAGATGGTATAGGATAGAAACTGAAAAATGAAGTTTTAGCTTTTGATACATTTGGTAGTTTGACCATTTAGAATTTACTTGAAAGTTCAATAAAACATGCCGTGTTGTTGTGGTGGCTCACGGCACTTATCCAAGTGCTAAGACGTCAGCCTACCTTATTCCAAGTGGACACAGACCCAGCAATTGATCTCTTGCTTCAAAATTTAGTTTATCTCTAGGTTAAGTATGGATAATAATATTTACCATCTATTAATCATGAAATTTAATTGGCATAATTAATATAAACCTGCAAAACAACCTCTACAACAAAATACATGCTCAATATGTAAACAATAAGTCTGAAATTGAACCTGAGGGGATCTCCTAATTCTCTGCAGAGCCTTGCTTCCTTGAGAGGATGCTATTAGCAGGGGCAGTCTTCTACATTTTGAAGAAATATTCACCCATTTAGTACAATTTAAGGCAGTGATTCTCAAATTTTATTATGCATGATCTGGTGATCTTGTTCAAATGAAGATTCTGATTTTGTAGTTCTGGGATGGAGACTAGGATTCTGGATTTCTAACACATTTCAAGATGCTCCTGATTCTGCAGGTCCATGGGCATTTTAAAGCACATTGGGGATGACTCACTCTTATATAGGGTGCAATCCAAAAAAGCAAATACCCTTTAGCAGATGATAACTCACTTAATTTTCACTCCTCCTCAGGTTTTACTGATTTGAAGTAATGGGTGAAGCCAGAAGAATCTTTGAACAAAGAAAATTTATCCTAAGTACCACTACACATTATAATTAAACCCCTGTGTCTGAAGAACATTAAGAATAAAAACACTATGGGCAGAAACACAGAAAACAACCATTCAGTCCGTAGGTACCATGATTAGATGAATGATCAAGGCCTGGCCGAGAAGAGACTTGTGAATATTCATCAAATTGACACTTATTCCAAACATGACTAACAGTATTGCTATTGTTTAAGCCCTAAACATCATACTTTGAACTCTGGAAGAAGGTATTACATGAATTGACATATTGTTTTTAATGATCCAAGTATTATGTTTAGGGCTGAAAGATGATTCTTGATGTTTGCAATTCCATGACTTCTCGTTATCAGCAATGCCTGGGCCAAAACCAATCTGGAAACAGGCATTAACAAAACAAAAAAGTTGTTCATTTCTGTAGATTCTTTTAATTTTTGAAAATGAACTATGTGTTAATAAACCTTGACTTTATAACCATGTCTATACATTTTGGGGGGCACCTTGTATTTTCATCTATCAGAATGAGGAAAATGTTACCCTTTAAGGTTCATTACTTTTGAGCTGTTTCTTCATGTATTCAAATTTGAAATGGAAATCCTTCCTATTTTTCTCTTTAGTGTGAGCCAAAGAAAAAGGGATTTTGACGGGTTGATCCTCTACATGTGCATTTATCTTCCAAGAACTGTCCTTATTAGGGGGCAATAAAGATAGCCAGTTTCTTTGGATGGCTTCAGAAAGAGAGGAAAACAAGAGGAAGAAGCATAGAGAAAAAAGAAGTTAGAAATTCATTCAATTAAATTGTATACATTTATCTGTCTTCCGATTTTACCCAGGAAAGCACAAAAGGACAGGTGTGGCATTAACTCCTATTGCTGTCATTACAAAAATGTATCAAAAATATGATAGTTTTACTAGGTGTACTAGTTAATGATGCAGATTTTTTCAATAGATGGAGTTACACATATGTTGATATATATGTGATTTGATATGTATGCTATTTTGTTGTATTGACAGCAAGCTTCAAAACTTCATATGTTAAATTTGTCGAAGGTGTTAACATTATAGATATTTTTACACTTAAAAATGTCAAATTTTGTGGCAGAGAAAGAGCATTTGCGGGAAGTTTTAATTCATTATTTTATTTTGAAGAAAAAGTTATTGTATACTTCGGGAGCATTATGGTGAACATGCTCCATCTCAAGGTACTTGTGAATGCTGGTTTAAAAGAGATGATTTCGATGTGAAAGACAAAGAACATCCAGGTCAACCAAAAAAGTTTGAAGACCAAAATTACAAGCAGTATTGGATGAAGATGCGTGTCAAACTCAAAAACAACTTGCAGAAAGATTAAACGTTGCTCAGCAAACAACTTCCAATCATTTACAAGCAACGGGGTAGATTTTAAAGGAGGGAAATGGGTGCCACATCAACTGAATGAAAGACAAATGGAAAACAGAAAAGAAGTCATCAGTAAAATGTTGCTTGGATGGCATGAAAGAAAATCTTTTTTGCATCAGATTGTGGCTGGCGATGAAAAGTGGATTTCTTTTGAGAATTTCAAATGCACAACATCATGGGTTGATCAAGATCCACCATAAACATAGACTGCAGGGCCAAATCGCTTCAGAAAGAAGATAATGTGCTGCTTTTGGTGGGATCAGGAAGGTGTGGTGTATTATGAGCTTCTAAAATGTTAACGCTAATCGCTACCAACAACAAATAATTAATTTGAGCCACACTTTGATCGTGAGGTGACCAGAATGTGCCAGAAGACACGGCAAAGTAATTTTGCTTCATGATGACGCACCATCACACACTTCAAAACCAGTTAAAGACATGTTAAAAGATTTTACCTGGGAAGCATTAACCCACACACTGTATTCACCAGACCCTGCTCCTTCAGATGACCACTTGTTCTGATCGATGATGGCACATGCATTTGTGAGCAGCATTTCAAAACATATGAAGAAGTGAAAAATCAACTCTCTGAATGGTTTGCCTCAAAACAAGAAAAGTTCTATTGGAACTTATCCACAAATTACCTGAAAGATGGGGAAATGTGTAGCTAGCAATGGACGTTACATTGAATAAAGCACTTTTGATGTTTCTCTTGAAATTATCATGTCTTCTTTGATTACAAAACTTGCTATAATTAACCGGTACACCTAGTAAACTACACCCATTTATTGTCTCACATCACTGTAGGTTGGAAGTTTGAAGAAGCTTGACTGCATTCTCTATTCAGGGTCTCACCAGCAAAAATCAACGTGTCAGGCAGAAATGCAGATTTCATATATGTTTGTAAGTCCATCTCCAAACTCACTTATTGTTGACACAATTCATTTCCTTCTCATGCTTTTAATCTCTCAGTTGCCTTCTGCAGCTGGCCAGGGAAAGATCTCTATCTTTAAGGGTATCATGTGATTATATAAGGACCGCTGGGTAATCCACAGTCTCCCTGTTCTATGATTAACAGATTATTAATGTAAATTATACCTCATTTCTTTAGCCATATAACATAACATATCCATGGGATTCATGAGACTAACACCAGTGGGCAAAGGTCATGGGACCACCACAGTTTCTGTACACTTTTTTGAGGGGGGAGGAGGAAGCATGAACATGCTAGAATGAAAGGACTGATATGTATTCCAATCTTAGTTTAATTACATGCCAATCTATTTATGTGAGATAAATAAGCATTTAGGTAACATTTTCTTCACATATTTGAAAAAAAATTACTTGAAAAAGAAAATGTGGATGGATTTTTAAAATATTTTTTATTGATTTGAGAGAGAGAGAGGAAAGCAAAGGGAGAGAGATATAAACATCCATGAGAGAGAAACATCGATTGCCTGCCTCCTGCATGTCCCGCCCCTGGGGATCCAGCCTGCAACCCTGCATGTGCTCTGACCAGGAGCAGAACCGCAGACCTCTGGATGCATGGGTGGATGCTCAACCACTGAACCACACCGACTGCACTGGATTGATTTACTAATGCTAAACAAAATTAAATTAATGCAAGATCTCGATATTATTTCATATTCCTTTTAATGTGTATCACAGAATTTTGCAAACATCATCCACTAAATAAATTATTGAATTGCTATATCTGAAGGCCATAAGAAGAGCAACTACATAGGAGATGATATTTTCATGGACATTTACCAGTCTTATAATAAAAAATTCACGTAAGATCTGTTCCTTCTTGTAACTGCCTTTTGCAAATTACAGTGAAATTTCCTGAGGCATTAAATATTTTAGTTGTTTGTGACAAGTAGTCTTTGTAAAACATTTTGATGAACTAGAGCTCTTGAAAGAGACAACGCAGTAATCAAAACGTTCAGTTGGAAGACAGTGTTAACAGACTTATACAATCCTCTCACGTGTTATTCACTGTACTGAGGTCAGCTCACTGTGGCGCAGCAGCTGAGATCAAAAAAGCACAAAAGAGATGAGGCAAAAGACAAGTACTTTCCAGAACAACAAAAAGCGGTTTAGCTCAAGTTTTGATTAGAGAACGGAGAGAAGTATGACAACATAAACTAAGTTTCTAAATAAGAAAGTTATGCTGACCCCAGCACCAGACCATGTTTTCTTTATACTCAATACGAGGCTTCCTGTAATTCTATGCATATTTTTCAGTAATAATCACAACATACATAGAGACATATATTTACTTCTTCCCACCAAATGTTACATCGAAAAAACACTTTTCCATTTTTTTCTACATGACTCTAATTCTGACAGTTGCGTGAGTAAGAGTTTATCAATTTAATTAATTATAAATTTCATAATTATTCTCCTATCATTGGACCCTTAGATGAAAGCGCGTTCAATAATATAAATAACGCTGAATTGTTGGCACAATCATTTCTTTTTTAAAACAATAATTAATTTTCAGAAATTAGATTATTTTTAAAAGGGATTGAATACTGGAAAGAATTTAGGCAAATATTTTGAGAAAAATCCTGCATTTTCTTTTTCAGAGGATTTATTGGATGCATATTTTTGGTTGGTATGTATGGATTGTTATGACTGAAAAGATAAGGCCACCCACAGCAAAGATTTGTTTTCACACTCCATCTGTTCGGTATGTACTGTGCAGATTAGAAAAAAGTTCTGACCCCGGTGAGACAGAATGTTTGGTAATACTTCTATCATATTTTTCACTTTCTCCATAAGTCACTCTCTCCAGATGCCTAAGAAGGTTGTGAGCCTTGCAAAAACCTTCCAGAAATGGAATCTACTTCATTAAAATGAATGAGAATTGATAAAAACATTTCATTCATCTTAAAAATCTCCTTAAATACCAAATAGTGTTTGGTATATAGTAAGTATAAGGAGACATAAGGCATGTGGCTAAGCTAACTATCTAATTTTGGGGGGACGAAAGGAACATCTTGAATGGCGATGTTTGCTTTTGTGTGTGAAAGACTGTTTCAGATACTGTTGTATGAAACTTCTGTCTGCATAAAAATCTTTGTATTCATGGTGAAAGGTGGAACTGACTTAATGATAGACACTTTATCTTCAACTGCATTTTATGGGTTGATTTAATTTTTCATCTTCGCTTTATTCAAAATTTCACAACAAACAGTAATTAATTTGAAAGGTACAATTTTACATTTTAGCCAACTCAGCGATGACCCAAACCAGTATCTTCATCAGTGCACCGAGTTTTTTTTTTATTATGCTTTCCTTTCCAAAATTAATAACACTATTTTTTCTATTATTCCTTTAGACATTAAGTATGTGTCATCTTGGAATAGATACTATATTACTATTTTTAGTATTATTAATACCATTATCTCATAATTTATTTTCAAAAGCTTTTAATGAGAAGTAGAACATATAAAATATTAGCCCAATTATGCTAGTAATTAAGGCTCTACTTCATACTTTTGAGACTCCAAACATAATTTTAATAGATGTTCATTCACTAAGCTTCCTTTAAAATTTGACACTTATAAATGTTTTTGACTTATTTTTTTACATGACTATAAATGTCTTGGCGACAGAGTCTGTGAATTAAATGTCACTGTAAGAAATGCTGTGCCTAGCAAAGTGTATTATACAGTAAGTTCTCAATAAATGATAGTTGATATAGTCATGGAATTAACTAACTTTTTAGAGTGGGATTTTTATGTAGCAGTTATCAACTTTGTGAATTTTATACTTCTTTAGTTTTCAGATCACTTTCTCTTTTATTGACAAATTGTTTTTAGACCAAACATTGCTTGATTGCTTGTCAATAATTTGGTCAGTGCTAGCTTTGGCAGCACATATACTAAAATTAGAATGGTGCAGAGAAGAGTAACATGGCCCCTGCACAAGGATGACAGGCAAACTCCCGAAGTGTTCCACATTAAAGTAATAATTAGAATAAGAATTTGGTCAGACTTAGAGAAGAAAGTCCATGAATTTTTCTTCCACTCTATCACATTTTAAGTAACTCATTTTATTTCAATATACAAATATGAATATCATGTTTTTAGTAAAATAATTCAGCCAGAAAACATTGGCTTCAGATAGTGTAGAAATTCACTATGTGAATTTCCTGAGATAATACAAATCAGAATGAACTATTTTTCATTATTACACATTGACACTTTTACCCTTCTATAACATTTTCCATTTAGTTGGCTTTAAATTTA